>LQRL01094785.1:29659-39850 GCA_001703475.1 Hydroides elegans | reverse complement strand
CCCACCCCTCCCCCCGCCCCCGCCCCAACCGATGGGAAGAGCGTTTAACATATTTATTACACCTTGACCATTGCGACAATTTTATCGAATGGAGTGTTTAAGAGTAAACATTTCATTTTAAGCTATTAACCAACTCGCCCCTCTTATCGGAGGGAGATGTTTTAAAATTTAGCTTACTTCAATTTTAGTTTAATGTTATTATTCATCGAATGGAGTAGCTTTAGAGACAGTGTTGGCTGTAACATTTTTTACAACGTCAACCCCTGCCTTCGGTGTTATTTTGGGATACAGGATATTTAACCTCCGTTCTACTTTAAAATTGCTAATGTTTAGGCACAAACTTTGAGTTATTGGATAGCGTCGGTAACCGTCTCTTTTTGTTGACTTTTAAAGCCCATTAGAGGTGTGATCACGTTGATCAAACTTACCGTCAAACCAAGCCTCAAACCAGTAATGGTTTTGGTGATAATTAATATTTTCGAACGCCTCGAATTCAAAGAAGATTTTTATTTTTCTGCTTCATGTCTTAGAAATTGAGCTTAATTAACGAGAATACCCAGCGATAAAATCAGTGAAATATCAATTCTGCTGGAAAATCTTTCTTTTTGGCATTTAATAGAACAGAATTGATTGGAGCATTTCTTTTTATTTCATTTTAAGGACTTAGGCCCGAAGTGTGAAATTATCAGACTTAATAAACTTTGTGCCTGAATAATATCAAAAGTAGAAGAGACTCAGCAAAATATTCAGATGTTTGGGACTGAGGTTGAGAAAATGTTACCACCAACAGTGCTCAATTGGTCATCATGTAAGAAGTATATATCGCATGGCTGGTGCGTTTTATATAGTGTAGAACAGTGGTGATATGACTAATAACACACTGACTGCAGTGTGTTTTTTTTTCATGTAACGGCCACTGGCCACTGTTAGACCTATAAATACTGACTATTTTAAAACAAAGGAGCCCTGCGATATATAAGATAACAAACACTTTCTCGCCAATATGAAAAATATCTCTTGGCTTCTCCTCGAGATATTTTTCATATCGGCTCGAAAGTGGTATCTTATATATGTAAAACTTTTAGGAACTCTCTTCCCTTACCAGGAGTACCCAACGATTAATTCGGTGAAATATCTTTTCTGCTAGAAAATTTTCTTTGCTGGCATTTTAACAGAATAGAACAAATATGAAAATTTATTGTTGTATTCAATTTCAAGAAATTGGGTCCAAATAATTATTTTCTTATACGAAATATACTGTGTAATGTGCAAATTAGCTTTGAAAGTATAAATATAAAAATATTATGTCTGAAATTAACTTAGAGAAATATTGTTTGTCAATGTGTAGTTTCGGTTATATAAACCTTCGGACGACCGGGCCTTCGGACATCCGGACCTTCGGACATCCGGACCTTCGGACGTCCGGACCTTCGGACATCCGGACCTTCGGACATCCGGACCTTCGGACATGTGAACAGTCACCGTAATATAAAGTGTGACAATAAAGGAAGAAGAACAACTAAAATAATAATTGAATAGATAAACATTATTCAAGACCTGCTATAGTCACTACAGCAACGTTGTGGAATGTCTGCAAACGTTATAAAACTATTCGATATGAAATGCAAAATTGTTATTGTGATCGTGTAAAGAAAATGTTTTAGTAAAGAAATTGAAAACGCATGATAATTGAAGGGCTCCGTGCATCAATTCTTAAAATGCCGTTTTGAGAAAAGAGGCATTGAATGTCTTTAAATTGGTCATTTATAATAGGACTGGCTATATAAGATTCATAATCATGTTACACTTTGCCATATATTTTGGAGAAACGTGTTAAGCCGACTAACACATTGTTGCACGGGGCCCTTACAGATGCAAAATAGTTTCATTATGATTGATGTTAAGAGAGAGGAAAGTGTTGATATTTATTCGTCGGTTGCATGAAAAATTAAATGAAGCCAAATTGTTTCTATTCATTAAAATGACATTGTTTTAAACTTGTTTTTCGATTTACAAAATGTTCTTTTCCTTTCCATCTAAGATAAACGCCCTTCTTCGCTGACATGCGGCATCCGACCCAATCGGCTTACGCTTGTCACTCCTTCCTGTTTTGCACAGATTTTTGCATCTTTGGCTTTTTGATTTATTAAAGCAGAACAACTGCATTCCTTGCATGAGACACCAGTTAAATTATACAAACATGATATTATTCATATAAAGGTTATTGATAAAAATCAATAACTACTCAGAAATGCTCATTTTTAACTGATTTGGATCTAACACATCTAATGCAAGATTTCAACCACAACAACTATGGTTGCTTTAGACGATTGTTTTCTGTGCATGAAACAGGATTTTCTGCCAATCACTCATGAAATAATAGAAACCTGTAGAATGCGTCTCGACAAATATGATGAATCTGGTAAAATGCTTCGAATGCTAAGCGTCACCGGAGACCCATCTATCAAACGAGCTGTCAATTCAAAGTTTGTTTTGTTATTTATCTGTTATTTGAACAAACTTTCAGAGGAAATGTTTGCATTCCCGAGGCTTAGCTTAGTCTATCTGTGATATCAATGTTTAATTTAACTTTTGCTTATTTGCGAGTTGGATTAACGACGCATTCATTATCATATTCAAAGAAAGTTACTTACAAAAAAAATTTAGAACAATTTTGTACGATGAAATGATTTATTATTTTGATCATGCAAATTATATAGAAAACCAATGGTTCATGGGTGCGACAGGTGATTAATTAGAGCGGAGCAAAGGGTTCCACGATTCCTCATTTATCATTTTAGCTCAGGCATTGTTTACCAAATTTGTGTCTGCAATGATGTGCGACAAATCTTATTTTACCAGATTTTGTGACATAATCGTCACAAATATGTGATAAAAAATGTTCAGATCGAAAATATAGAAACTCAATTATATTTAGACGAATGGTTTCATTCCTAATAGCACTCCAAAATGCCACATTGACAAAGAGATGATATCTGAATCCTGACAGAGAGCCCCGAGTTTCACTTTATATTTTGCTCCGTTTTATCAGGTTCCGAAACAAAGGTTTGCTGTCTTATAACTGAATTACAGCTAATATGAATAATAAACACAGCTAATATGAAAATTGCTATAAGGAACCAAAAAACCTACTAGCTGCTTGCTAGACTACCCATGGCCAATTAGCAATGGAGTATTATCGGAAATAAGCTGTTGAGAGCTACTTAAGGATGCCTCATGCAAAGACAGGAACCGATTTTGCGCTTGCAAAACTAGTCTTTTATATCATTCATTTTTTTATTGGCGGGTAGTTTTGTAGTTGTATTCCCGAAAGAAACTATGCTTTGCCCTGCCAAACTTCAAGAAATTCAAGTCATTGATGGACAGATAACTGAGTGGTTTGCAGTGAAGATTGGCCTTAGACAAGGAAGTCTGCTATCATACACTCTATTCAATATTTTCCTACAATTTGTCATGAAAGAACTAAAATGGTTTGGCCATGTCATGAGACCCCCCCCCCTGAAAGCTATATCGCCAAAGCCTATCCGATAAGATTTATGAAATCCAAAACGGCGAGGCAGGTCAACCAAGAAATTCATCACCCAGGTGCGAGAAGACACAGGGCTCCGTATCGCTACCGCAGAGCTCAGAACATTGGACCTTGGTGATTGGCGTACAGTCAGCCGTCGGGAAAGAGCGAGAGTCCTGAGCATCTAAGTCAAATAAGTCAATTATAATTGTCAATTCATTGCTGTTTAAATTATCTGTCTCCAAACTCGATTTTTAGCCCCCAACCGGGGCCTAGGGGCCCGGAGGGGGCTATTAGAATGGGTTTATTTTTTGAGCCCAAAAAATAACCAAAAAAAGTTTCGTCAAGACCTGGCACAAAAACGGTAGAATGTATCTATAAACATGAGTAGGATGAAATGTGTAAAATATATCAAGTTAGATGTGCGACCTTTTCATTTTTAAAAATGATGAATAACAAGTTCGGAATTTTGATTTTAAGATGAAAATTTGCAAATTTTTGGGGATATATGAAGCGCACAATTATGACGCAACAATTATGTTTAGCAACAACAACAAGTATTATTATATGATGGAGTTGTAACGCGCGTTTTCATTGGCCGAGAGCAAGTCAATAATACTCAATGTTGACTTGCTGAGGAATTGTTACATGAAATGTTATCCGAGTAATGTAAACAAAGAACATTTTCCATCATTTCACATTTCATTTTCGCTGAAACATCGTAGTTTACATTCCAAATGTGAAAATTCATTAAAATCAATAAATCATATTATGTATTGTATTTTTTAACGCGATTTGCGCGTGTACTCGGTGGTGTAGTGGTTAAGGTGCTCGCCTGCGGATGGATAGGTCCCGAGTTCCAGCCCGATTACTGGCACATTTAAAATTTTTAATTTTTAAATTTTAAGTAAAAGATAGAAGAATTACTAAATAAATCATTTGTTTTAATGCCATTATTTGACAATCAAGTGATTTATATTGTCGATTTCTAATAATGTTGAAGTATCGAGTCCATTGTTCTACCGACTGAGCTAATGACGACAACTGAATGTTGCGAAATAAAGTTATATATTTAAATGTTTTAATAGAGAACCTGAAGTATTATTGACCTGATTTGGAAATGTTGCCCTTTAGGGCAACATTTTCAAATCAGGTCAATCAGGTCAATATGATCAAATCAGGTCAATATGATGAAAGCATATAATAAAGCATATGTTGACTTGTTTTCAGTAAACATATATTATTGACCTGATTTGGAAATGTTGCCCTGATTTGATCATATTGACCTAATTTGATCATATTGACCTGATTGACCTGATTTGAAAATGTTGCCCTAAAGGGCAACATTTCCAAATCAGGTCAATAATACTTCATGTGCACTGAAAACAAGTCAATATCTGCTAAATAGTTTAATTGTGACGCAATTAATTCATTGTTGATTTTATATAACAATGGATTTAAAGCGTGACAATTGAAATTAGTGTAAGATGTTATTTACTTATCGGTTGATTAAAATGTTTCACCAATAAATACAGATGTTGTATTCATCACACAAAATTATGATTTTATAAGAAATTCTTACAAATAAATTTAAAATATGATGTTTATTTATTATGATAATTCTATCCGTTAATTAATTGATACTAATTAAACTATTTTGTTTTTAATTTACATATAAAGGGTTCTCGATTTAGATATATATTTTTATAGTTTAAGAATAAAAACATATAGTCTATATTCTTTCATTGTCGAAAATCATATACATGTATTAGATATATAGATAAATAAATGATGACGGAGAAGGAAATGGTAAAATATAAAGATTTAAACGTGGAAACAAAAGTAGGGATGCAGAAAAGGGTAGGATGGGGAATGGAACCTGTCGGGTGGAAGGTTTGGGGCTTGGACCTCTACGATGGCTTGTTTATTCTGGGGAGATAGTTTACAGGTATAACAAACTCACTTTAGGATCGCAAAAGATAATCCAGGATTAATTCACCATATTGGTTGTTAAGGGCCTTTGGTTATCAAAATCTGGATATCACAATCTAGGACTAATCAGACAATAATCTCCGCGCCTCATTTTTAAATTGGTATCATATTGTTAAAACTTGATATATTGATAAATTGATAAGCATGAATCAATGAATATACAATATGGCATGAATGCAGAGCTCGTTAGCCTTTACTATATTTTATTTCAATTACTAATGTGCTAGTCGTACATGACAATAAGCTGCGATTTAAATATCTTCTGTTGTGTTTAAGTATTTCTAGCATTGCAAAAACAAATGACTGAACAATCAAACCCGTATGAATTTTAAGCGAGAGAGTAAATGTTTTGGTTACCAGATGAGAACATGTGGGCATGACTCTATGAGGACACGAAACACATTTGCAATCATATAACTCAATTGCGATAAAGATAAGATTTAGACCAAATCAATTTATTCAAAACTATCAAACCAATTAATTAAGAACGCTATCCTTTTTATATGGTGTTAACTATACCAACTATATTTAAAAATGCATTATTCAGCAGTTGACATAAAGAAATACCACATGTTTCAATACAATATGGCTTAATAATGCTATTCATGAGGGATGTCAACCTGAAAACGGTCTGAAACACACAAAATGTGCCATTTGAAACAATAAACCCAAGTGCTTCCTAACTCGGATTTATATTGATGTCCTAAGCCGGCCATATCTGTTCTATTGATTTTAGTATCGCTTTCAACAAGTTGAAAAATGTCAATTAGTTATATAAATATACTTATGAGCTTATGAGCTCTAGAGTGTTAGAAAAGAAGGAGTCACATACTTATGAGCTTATGAGCTCTAGAGTGTTAGAAAAGAAGGAGTCACATACTTATGAGCCTATGAGCTCTAGAGTGTTAGAAAAGAAGGAATCGCAATTTTCCGTTGACTATAACATTGTGCAAAATATTCTGGAACTACAAAGGTGCAAATTAGTTTGATCACTCAATTTCGTTAGATATGAAGATCAATTATCAATATAACCCCCAAATGTGGATTTATGACTTCTCTACAAAAGTATAAGCCAAAATATATAAAAGGAGGCCTACCTCTTTACGAACTCATGATTAAAACATAATGACAAATAGTTGAGCTAGGAAAACCAAACTATACTTTTATTAGTAATACAAACCTATCAGGTTTTTTATCAAATGCCCATTTATCTGTAAGGTTATTTGTTTCATAAAATACATTATTGATTATACAGACAAGTACTTTTTAGGAGGCTTAGTTTTACAGCTAGATTTTTATTAATTGTTTTGGAAAAAAATCGGATTTAGTCCCGATTTTATCCAGTGGTTAAGAACATTTTATACAAACTTTTTTTAGATCAGATGAAAATGTCAGGTACTCTACTGGCTTGATTTATTAAAGGCTGTCAACGTAATGTTTGAAGTTGAAATTTTGAAGTTGAAATTTTGGTGATCAGAATCCCCGACAAAAACAAATAGATATGATGATGAACATTTTTTTAATCACATCGCCAATGATTTACTTTAAAAATATAACGAATATATTGAAATATCTTATGCAAAATTGAAATTTTATCAAAATATCCCGGTTTACGATTGAATTTAAATAAAACATATTTCATCTGGTTAAGTTGTTTTTGCAAATCACGCTCACTAACTTGAATTATTTTTAAACTCATAATTGGTCAGTTAATGTGGTGGGTTTGATTGGATAAGAGAAACAATCGACATATTCGTTTCTTTTAAGATTGATAAAGAAACTTACTCAACTGCAACAATTCTATTATGTGCGTTATATCAAAAATGAAAATGCATTAATGATCGGTAGCATACATGTTTATTATTTATTGTGTTCATTTACATAATACCCTGCCCGCAAAAAAAGATTATTTTGAAGCAACCGAACAGTCATTGTTGTCGTAAAACAGACATAGTTATATTACAATGTAACTCAATCACATGTGTTGGAATATTGGACACTTCGGCCCCTACCACTTCGTCCCCTACCACTTCGGCCAAGGTTGGACACTTCGGCCCTTTTTAAAAATACACTTCGGCCCCCGTAAAAAGGCACTTCGGCCCCTAGCAAGAGACACTTCGGCCCCTTTCAAAAGACACTTCGGACCCTCGTAAAATACATTTTGGCCCCTGAATTTTGACACCTACTAGATCGACCCTTCATTTAATAAGACTATACCAGGCTCATTCTAGGCTCATAATGTACATTAAGTGAATTAGGCACAAGTTAAGCTCAAAATTATCATATTCCACCTCATTCCAATTGATTTTCTTCTATTTTTGAAGATTCTTAGTAAAACGTCAAAATAAGTATCCCACATTGCATATTTTATGCATTTTTATGTTATTTCTGTCAAGATGAGTATGACTTGTTATGATATGGTGGAACGAAAACATGACTCGTTCAACATCTTTCTCCATCAATCTGTTTGATGCTTCAAACAAAAAAAAGTTGTGATATTGTTTTAATATTTGGCTCATCCAACAGTTGATCTAACTATGAAAGAACACTATGAAAGAACACTATGAAAGTATTATATAGTATGTAATAATATATTCATGAGCAGAAAAAAAGTTCAAAAACGAATGTCTTTGTCTAGAAAAAAATATGTTTCACTTTTTTTAAAATAAATAGTATTACAATTTGATAGTTAAAAGTGTTTTTATAGGGCCGAAGTGGTAGGGGTCAAAATAGTAGGGGCTGAAGTGTCTTTTGCAAGGGGCCGAAGTGTCTTTTCACGAGGGGCCGAATTGTCTTTTCACGAGGGGCCGAATTTGCTTGACAAGGGGCCGAAGTGTCTTTTCGAAAGGGGGCTGAAGGGGCCGGAGTGGCAAGGACCAAAGTGGTAGGGGCCGAAGTGTCCGATCCCCAATGCTGTTCCTATCAGTAGCCTTAAATTGACTGAGTTGTAATGTTTTCCTTATCGATAAATAATGTTTTTGTCGGAAATTAAAGAAATACTAGTGAGTTGTAAAGGAAATATAGATCGGGATATTAGGTTATTGAGCAATTTTTGACGACATAATGCGAATATTTCTAGATGAATCAAATCCACTATATTATCTCTATGTTATATCTTTTAGTTGTGATTTCATATCAAGAAACAATAATATTGAATGCTCATTGAGGGGCACACAACGATTTAATTTTAAATATTGATCTCAATCTATTTATTGTTAAGCGGCAAATTACCAGATATCTTTGAAACGAGCTTAACACGCTGAGGTTACAAGCAGGTAACCGAGAAAAGCTACTGCAAGCTAATATTCAATCTACCAGAATGTCAAAAAATCAAATGTGTATTAGGTTATTCTCTCAAAATTCGTTTACAGAGTCTAAATTAAGATACATCTGCATTGGTTGATATCTTTACAAACATTATCCTGGAGTTTAAATCATCGCTTCGAAAAAAATCTTTGTTCTGTTCGGAAAAAGTTGCAAGAAAGGAAGACCTGCTACAAGAATAAACATTCACCCGAATAAACCGTTGAGTACCCTAGCTCATTTATTTTGGCTGTTCTATATTTGCATTGCCTAAGAATTGTATTTTCAAGTATAAAGCAGTATTGAAGAAAATAATACATTGAATCAATTAGTTTCAAACAAACGATGCTTTTCGCATCTTTCTTATACTCCTTATTACAAATAGAAAACGACTCGATTTAATGGGACAGAAAATGCGAAAATCCAAAATCATATAAACTGCTTGACACTTGTCCAATACAAAAATTCACAAATTTGTGATATATTATAGGTATGTATGTATACAATAGGATTATAATATTAAGATTTAGATAATATGAATAATTATTACGATTCTGATGGATTTATGAAATGGGGTAGTGATTATGTCAGACCTGGGATGATGGGACAGTTGCCATTGTACACAAATAAACGTACATTATCGATATAAATGTATTGGTAAATTCTATCAATGAAAAGGGAGAGTTTATAGACAGTTTTGATAATCAAGCTTTAGGACTGAAACCTGTTCTTTTCCCAAATTACCCCCTATAACAAACTAGAGGCTAAAGGCCTTTGATCCCCCGTGAACTGACAATAGTTACTTGGTTTAGCATTAATAGCACTGAGATAAATTTATGCTAGTAACATTGAGAGCTATTACTTATAAGAGCTTGGCACTAGCTAGGAGATTCGAGTTTTAATTATTTTTTTATACTTTAACAATAATAAATTGAAAAAACTGATGCATCATAGACGCAAAGCCAAAGGGCTCCTGAATCGGCAATTTTCAACCGATCCAGATGAAACCTTGACGAGGCACGACCTCAAACCTTGGTGGTCACGTGTATAAAATTTGAAAGGTCTAGCTCAATTGCTTCATACTAAACTCGCGTGCACAAAGTGCCTGGCTTCTGAAAACATGTTTAAAATCGACAATTTTTAAAGTGCTCCAGAATCGACAATTTTCAACCGATCCAGATGAAACCTTGACGAGGCACGACTTCAGACCTTGGTGTATATGTGTATAAAATTTAAAGCTCTAGCCCAATCGCTTCAGACCAAACTCGCGTGCACAAAGTGCTTGGCATCTGAAAAAAAGTTTAAAATCGACAATTTTCAAAGTGCTCCAGAATCAACAATTTTCAACTGATTGAAATAAAACCTTA
>LQRL01094785.1:13846-29485 GCA_001703475.1 Hydroides elegans | reverse complement strand
CTCTAGCTTAATTCCTTCATACCTAACTCGCGTGCACAAACTACCCTATGTCAAGGGGGACGGACAGACAGACGGACAGACAGACGGACGGACAGACAGAGAGACGGGCAAGCTCAACCCAATATCGGATTTCTCACTTTCTACACTTCAGGTTTTTTCTTCATGAGCCTATATGCATCAAGTTACATAGTCTATGATATGACTGCAGCTACCTTTGATGGAATTTATGTCTTTTATAAATTAAAGCGTGTTGAATTAATATTATTTAGATTCATTTCAAACAGTGTTTTATAACGATATTATTTTAAAGATATTTAGAGAAGTTGATGAACGTTTTGTTGTGACCTTTATTTTTGTGTCTTATTATTGTCGAAAATCAAAAACATGCATTGGCATTATGTCATAAGGAATAGTCTTAATAATGCACTGCAATAGACTTATCTTTATTAAGACAAGCTGAGCGTATTTTAGCGTACCTCGACCTAACAGATAGGTGCTGGATGAATATACCCAAGAAAACCTGGTCCTAGAATTCTATGCCTGAAATGATATGCTCTTAACTATCAAATATCAAAGGACTTGTGTTGATAAAACATATTTGTTGACTATTTATAAACGCTATGAACAATACAAAACAAGTCAAAACATCTAATGTATATAGGGTTTTTACTCATTATGTGTAGAATTAAAATGCGTTTGTTAATATGTTTTCTATTCAATGCACTTATTATAATGGTATCATCATACTATCATAAGTTTCACACATTGAACGTCCTGTCCCATTATCCCAGGTCACTGATTTGATTACTCCATGTAATTTGATACTGTCATAGTTCATATCTTGGATATTGAAATTGCATAGCATTCAGAGATTATATGCTCAACATATACACCTATAAGCAGACAAAATGTCAAAATTTTGCTTTGAAAAGAACATAATTAAAATTAGGATGGAACGCCAAATTTCGATTTTACTGTCCCATTAAATCGAGTCGTTGTCTACATGTTTTCTTGCAATATAAAACATGACATGCATGTTTCCTTTTAATATACTTGAATGTACATTTGCTTCTTCCGGATCACCCAGATCACTCAGGAACTGTTTCAAATAAACATTGACACTGATTCGGAGAAGACTATAGAAACTATCAAAAATCGATAACAATTTATTTAACATAACATTCAAAAAAAAGTATTAAAGATAAATTGGAGGCAAAAGTGCTTATAGAAATGCATTCTTGAATACACATATTTGTAAAAGAGCTACCACATAGTTTAATGTGTTTATTGATACGAACTGCTCCACCTATTTGAAGGCAACAATGTGTGGAAAACACTAATGTTGTTTTAAAACAGCTTCTAGGGTTTACTTAACACATGTGTGCACTTTCAATCCAGTAGGATCAAACAAAGTTACAAATTAACGTTAAGTTGGATGAAAGAGATTCCTAATTAAAATAACAACTTTCTTGTAGAACCTTAACATAGACGCTTCTTTCTATTGCTTGGTGAGTTGCCTTTCAAATAGCTTATCCTTCACCCATTTCGAAATTTATACAGGTACGCTATTAAATAGCTTAAATAATTATTTGATTCGGTAATTTGAATGCTCTCTACGTCATCAATAGTTCGTTGGCACTTATATCTCTCTAATAATTTAGCAAAAACGCAACGGAAGTCGTTTTCCTTTATTTCAGTGAAACGAATCGTTCTATGGAAAGAAATCCACAACCCATTAACACTCTACAGAAAGTTGATTGATGAATTTTTCATACTTAGATGTTATGTTTTTAGAAGAATATTTGATGGTTTTTGCATCATCAGCTATTTCTTACTTTCATGCTCCATATCAGACTCATCAAAGCGAATGTTCAGAATGACGTCAATACTAAGCAAAATCATTTTTGTCATGTCAGTAAATACATGACCAGTTTCATAATATCTCAAATATTTTTCGATACACTTAAATGATAAATTAAATGATACCAAGTAATGTTATGCGTTGATGTCAAAAATGTTTTCGATGAAACTAAACTTAGAATGAAATGCAACTTGATTTTATGCAGTCGCATATTTTAGCATTCGAAACATTCAGACGTTTCTGTCATTTCATATTCAGATCAAATCAGAATGAAACAGTATCCGACACGTATTGATAATAAAACGAGCCTGTTACAAATGAATATTTAACTCTGAAAGTTAGCAATGAATTACGTGTAAAGCATTGTCAGTAACCTATTATGAAATGAACAATTTTATGATAAAGCACAGGTAGTCACGAAATACAACAATAACAAGAATTCTACTCAATTCTTTTCAATGCAAGATCATGCTTTAACTCAATCGCAAGTACAAAAGTGCATCCTTTTTCTCTACTCATATGAGCAAGTTTTGAGTTTTTGTCCAATTAGTCTCAGTTCATCGGCGGAAAGGAGTTGTTGAAAATGCACTTGAGTTGGCCACACGCAAACGCAATATATTTCTTATTCAATGTGTGAGAGGGAAATGGCGTTGCATCAAACTGTCATTTGTGACTATCGCCTTTTTAAACCGACGCATAGTCTTATATTCCAACATTATTTTGATGTTTGCACTTTATTGAACACTGTATTATAGATATTTATGTTAAGCTGTAACGAAATAGCTACTTGATACAAAATGCTTAATCCATGATTTAATAGTAATGTGAGCCCACCCTTTGATTTTTAATCATCAAATGTAAACCAAAATCATAACGGCCATTTTCTATTTTGTGCAAATGACCAACGCCTCCCTCCCGTCACGGAAGGCCACACACAAACGAGATTCAGTCTCATAGCAAGACAAACAAGTGAAACCACCGAAAATTCTGCAGCTCGGCGAGTCTTAGATACCCAAGTTTACAAAAGGTTTGCTTGTTCACGATTTCCATGCGTAATTCTTAGATAGCAAATGTGTATTAAATGAACTCAACTTTGCATAAATTCAAACGATTTATTAATTCTACCATTGATACACACAAATAACCCCCAATGGTTCCACATTGGTTTCATAAATCTCCTACTCCCCTTTGCAAAGTGCCACAATGAGCGTCACCAAGAAGAGAGCTGAGGCAAAGTGGCCACATTGCTCAGATTGGAAACAAGGAGCTCCCTCCTTCAGCATTATAGCCATCACTCCAAATGAGAGGCACTGTTACTGCGGAATCGGACTCTTAAGCGGGATAATTGGAAACGGGTTTCAAGTATCCCGATAACCGGGATAACTAATAAAATGTGATTGGAGTGAGTGTAAAGAAGGGAAACTTCATAAAAAGACAAAGTTAATGGTGTTATGGTGCAGCGATAAGATCCGGAAATTAATAGAATTTGTAATCAGATAGAAGTGGATAGGTTTGTTTAGATTATGGATTGCGGCTGGAATGGGTCAGCAGATTGGAAATAAATATTAGGTAGAAAACCCGTGGATGATTAATTATATGGGCAAATCCACGTAACTTTGACTTAGGAAGGATGAAATCAAATCAATCGTAGAACAAAATAGTAATATTAATCGAATAAAGTAATGCTTTAACCATACGAATATATAAAACCAATAGCAATTTAGCTAATATTTAACATTTTATTGGGCTTCATAGTGACCATGTTATAATTTCAGATTTTACTTTTTAAATATATGCACATTTAAAATGTGTTGGTTAAAGTCATAATATTGATCTTTGGTTTCTTTCACTTTAGTTTTAAATCGTGGTACTAATGTATATTCCTTGGGTAAAACCTAAAGTCTAGAAATTTAAAATGAGTTGACGATCAATTGGATTGTTTCAGTCACCAAAAACGCATGTAACGTGCATAACGAAATTAACTGATTATTTTTATACAGATAGTAAGAATCGATATAAAATGAACGTATTTCTACAAGATCCTCTCGGACACTGCCTTGTTACGTTGGCATAGAAATTCTTTCGATTAGCGGACTTCTTAAAAAAATATTTCAAATTTTATTATTGTAACGTGCGTAACGAAAAAGTTGAATCAAAATTAGTTTTCGCTTAATAACCTCACTTTAATCATCGAAATGTTGTTGATAAAGTTTGAAATTATTGCGATAACCAGTATTAATATTCGACGTTCAAATACACTGAATTTTGGCTTGAGTAAGTTTAAATTTTATTTCGGATACACATATTGTTTCACCATATTGAGCACCTTTGTTTTAAAAAATCACGAACGATACTCCTATTTAACTACAATCCATTTTGGGGCAATCTTGGCAATCTTTTTTTTTTAATATTGAGTTCGAAACGTATCGGAGCTCGAATAGGCTTATTTTAATAAGAAATTATGAAAATGATATTGTTGTAAACAAACAAAAAAAGAACTATTTGTTGATGAATCAAAATCGGATAATAATCTTGATTTTAATCTGAACAGTCAAAAGCGGGTTTAAAAGAAAATATATTAAACTCTAATCCGATAGTCATAATTTGACAAGATAATGGTTCATTATACAATAACTTTGGTTATACTTCAATATTCATCACATTAAAATATGCCAATGTTAGCCTACCATGATTTTCTCTGTAGAAAATAAAGATAGATATATATTTGGTAAAAAAATAATCATTTGTTTCATTTTTTTAAATTGCTAATACGTAATATGGATAATGCGTGAATGACAGTACAAGAAATGATAAAAATCATATAAAATTGTTCATATTTGGTAGACTTTGAATTTGGCCTATACCTGTTTTTTATCCTAAACTATGATAAATATGCTATAATTTTATTATGCAGTGATTTATTAATGATCGCTTGAAAACATTATTTTTTTCATATTCAATAAAAGTAGATCCGAATATACGTCTGCATCATACGGTATTATCATATTGATCTGATAAAAAATGACAATAAGATATTTTGGGAACACGTATTTTTCGACAAAAAAATTGTTGAACTTTCTCGAAAATTTTGTTTTCACATTAATTCTGCTTTATTTTTATTTATTTCGTATACAGTAACTATTTTAGTTACGTTTTTAGTGATTATTATGGGCTAAAATAAAACCATAGCCATGTGATAAATAACAATGACATTGTAACGTGCGTTACGTAACGTGCATAACGCTGGTTCGTCATATTAATGACCATTCTTATCGCAATGTGGGAATCAAAGCTTCAATCTAATTTCATAGCAAGAAAGCCAAGTCATGTGGCATTAACTATAACCCGTGCTTTTATCACTAAAGGGCTCTGCTGAGCAAGGCCAGACACTTTCTTTTTAGTACCAAAAACCACATGTCAAAATTTGTAACGTGCATAACGAAAACATTGTTGCATCTCATGAGAAAATAGTTACACCTAATGGCAATATTGATATTGTTTTGAAAGCATGACCATCAATAATTTAATTAATTACCAAAATGAAAAGGAATAGATGTCTATGATGTACTGTAAGCCTTCCTGATTTCAGGAAAACCCGTAGAAATGTAACGTGCGTAACGATGGATTTGCCCATATACAGTTTGGATATTTCTGGAAAGAGTAATGATAGTTCCAGGAGCTCTGATATATTTCAAATTGTTTGAAGACTAAATCATGAAAGTAAATTATTCGGGATGAACCGGATATTGGGAAGTTACACAAAAGACAAATTCAAGTAATGGATATTATTGCGTTATATATGCTTTCAAAGTAATATCACAATTTCTCAGATATTTATTGGAAAACAATTGATATTTATTGGATAATCCGAACGAATATGAAAATAAAACTGTGTCATATCAATTTTGAAAGAAGCAGAAATATAATTAAATAGCATACAGGAACAGACAATATATAACATAATAGACTAAGCCCTTAACATCAGAAAATCAAATCATTTATCTAAAGAAATAACACTGAAATGAATCATGCTATCGCATTGTATCGAGTCAAATTGATCATGCAATACATCAATTATTGAATCGGCGCCAAAACTCAATTTGCTGCATTTAGTTTTTCTCACATCGGTGATGATGATAAATGTTCTAGTTGCGCAGAGTAAATAGCTTGATATTTTAGAATATAATAAAAACACTATTTTTGATGACGTCAGCAAAAACTATGTCACGTGACGCAGCGCATCGAATCAAACGCTGTCTTTTTGTTTTGTGCTTCATCTGTTTTTTCTTTGGTAAGTTGCGTTTTCGTAATCTAACTCCTTATACAGTTTAAGATCTACATGATTGTCTATCGATGGTATACTAAGATATGGTTTTAAGTATTTTGTTTTTTAAATATTTCTTTTGTAATCAAATCACAGTATTTTTCGAAATGGTGTTTTAACTATAAAAAACACAGTGTTAATGTTGTTTTATTTACAATAGTGTTTGAATCTGTCTGTTATCAATCTAACAATAATATTTTTGTATTTTGCTCTGATCCTATAAATAACCAATGCATGACAAGAATGATATATAGCTATTTTTCATTTACATTACGAGCACCATGCAATATTCACATTACACCAAACGATTGTTGAGTTCACGATTTTATGTCATCGGTTCTTTGCCTTTGATCATAAACTTGCCTTTCTAGCTCTTTACTGGTGACAGGCTCATGCAAGAAGTGAAAACTGTATAAATGTGATATGTGTTTTGCTCAAATAAGATGTGAAATCATTGCCGAATCACTATGAAAAACTACAACCTCTACCTTTTAGATATGACGCTACCGATAGAATGACGAAAGACCCAAATATATATTCATCCAACGAATATTGAATATGAATAACATTTTTTATATATTTTTTCCTTTGAATCTAAAGATACATGTCTTTAAATAAATATGACATGTGTCCCCGTTCTCACATTTTGTAAAGCATTATTAAGCATTTGTCTCTCTTCGCATGTGTTATGTTATTAGTGTATAAAGGTAAACGAAAAAAATGAGAAACAAATGCATTTTATATCATATGGCAAAATCAAAGCTTTTTCACCTGAAATTCTTATTGGAGTTTCTAGGAATATAATAAAAATATAGTTTCCTGGAATGTAACTTCCAACGTTCCTGAATATCAGTTTGCTGCATAATCGGATATGCGAAAACAAAACATGCCTGAAAAGTCCCATAACAAAAATGTAGGTTAACGAATTTACCGAATCGAATGTATCATGCTGAATATCCATGGCAACTTTTTTTTCAATTCTATATTATTCTCTTGAGATAGGAAATGGGTATTGTAAATCAGACAATTACGTCCTTTTTACAACATTTCGCAATTTCATTTTCGAAAGTACTCTAGACGATCCCTTAGGACAAGTGATTGAAAAGAAGCG
This sequence comes from Hydroides elegans, assembly GCA_001703475.1. Classification (NCBI taxonomy): domain Eukaryota; kingdom Metazoa; phylum Annelida; class Polychaeta; order Sabellida; family Serpulidae; genus Hydroides; species Hydroides elegans. Next base: position 22,189 of record LQRL01094785.1, on the reverse strand, counting down.
TCCCTTAACTTGAACTTCCTCGTTTATATAGCAAATAGAGACAGAAAACCCCTCTAAAAGTTGGAAACGATGACCGATAGAGGCGAAAAATAAGTTATGTAATTAGGTCAATTGGGACACATATGTTTTCATTATGTCTAATTACTATGCATAGAATATTTTGATAAACATCCCCAAATGTCTCTTTACATATTGTATCTCGAAGTACATTTTTGTCTATTTTTGCGCAGAATTTGTGTGCAATTTATAACATCATTTGGTCTCTAATTTATAGATGATTGAATGCCAATTTTTATTGTTTCTTCAATAATGAACATATGGAGAGAATGATGCTCACCATAAAGCCTTAATTGACTCAAACCGGCCATAATTTAAAGACATGTCCTAACCTTGCACATTTGGATGACAATTCTATTTAAATATATACAATGGTTTGGCACACAATCATCTGCATGCATTATGATGCCCATAAGAGTATTTTTGCTCTACTGCAACTTCATCATCCATCGACTCGTAAACTAGATCATGTGAACACATAATTTTTTTTGATAATAGAGACGCACTAATTACTACTGACGCAAAGAAGATCCTGAGAAAAAAACCGAATGCTACCCTAGACATACCGTTTCATTTTCTCGTAAATGAACCCGAAATAGAATATGAATGACCTGCTCAATGCTAGAAGCAATCGCTTAGTCGATTAAGCAAACCGAAAATCATTGGAAAGTGTGTTTTGTCGGAAGATGCCCCTTAGGTCATTGGGTCTTTGCTATTTGTAGAGTCTGACGCAAGTGTCAATGAGACGCTATTTATGTAATACGACACCATGGATCTTTGTCTGAAATTGTGGATATTTATAAAGAGAAACGTATTTTAGACAAAGATAATATATGTTCACCATAGCCGTAACAATGTGCATGTAAGGGGTTGGGCAAAATATGATAAAATACAATGGAAAATAACGAACATTAGAATTCTGGGAGAAAAAAAAACAAATAAAAATAACAAATTGTACATGTAATTTGCACGGTTAGTGTGCCATAAAAAGACATATCCATTTGTTTATCAAGACAATACTTAATCGGGGCGGTAATTTGTTGAAATATAAGAAGACAAATGGGGATTAATTAATTTATTTGAATCAAATTAAACACAAGATCTTGCGAGGGCGCCGCGCGCCCTCCTCTAAATCCGTACCTGATAGCAGGCAATAAAAGTAGAACTCAAGTTTATTGCATAAACTATAATATAAACGTGGTTCCTCAACCTATTCATACTCTCCCAACGGCCCATTATAACGAAAATGGATGACCATTAAGACGTGTTAAGCCAGGCATACTCAACTTAGAAGGGTACCCCACAACCAAATTTCCAAAAAGTGTTAAGTCACTTGTACCATTGAAATACGAGAAAATAAATATTATTTAGAAAAATATTTTTACAAAAAGGTGTTCCTATTTTTGTAGCTAGCTTGGATCACTGCGCGCATCTAGCTGGCTAGAATAATACGAGGAACACCTTTAATGAAAAATGAAAATAGTAAAACTGGTATATATGAGTATTTTCTAGTTGTATTTCAATTTATTATGCCTAGCTAGATATTTTTGAATAAAAGTAAACCCTAAATTGATGAAAGAATTGATAAAAATCGACAAATGTCTAAAAATGTGTTCCTTAAATTCTTGTAGCTAGAAGGCAATTTTTGAAAGTTTGTAGCTAGATAAAATTTGAAAAGGAACACCTTTTTTGAGGAGCACCTCGTGGCGTGCTCTTTAACTTAAGTGACTTGTTAACTTAATCACACCAACTACGACGTAAATCACCAAAACAAATGCAAAAGATTTATCCCGCTTGAACCTGCAATGTTTGGAGGAGCGTTAAGATAAATATTTTGTAGCTCCAATTCCTAAATCGCTTCCCCTTGCAATTGTTTGGTTTCCGTTGAAGCGTCTAGAGATTGATCCCTCATTTGCTGTTGAAACAGGCTGAACTAACCGACCCAAGATGTCAAGAAAAAAGGAGAATAGATGTCGGTTCGACCCTTTTTTATAAATCATTTCATCCTTTACGTTTGTGTAGTGGCATGTGTATGTCGGATCAGGTTCTTGGAATTATGAGCTTAGCCATTCTGCCTATAATCAACTGAAGGAAGATTCGCCTAGAATGTAGTTGAAGACCAAAAAGCAACATATCTTAAATAATCTACGATTCAACAAAAAAATGAATCTGAAATAACAAAAGAGGGCTTTTATTTGCTAGATAGTTGATATGTTATTTCCAAAAGAAGCAATATTCAATATTCCAAAAAAATGATTCACCTAAAAGCTGATGATTTATTTATAGAAAGTTACAAAATTACAAAATTCATTAATAAAATATGGGGTTCTCCCGAAAAAAGGTTTAAATTCAAATTTGTATAGTGACCTAATAACGAAAATTAGGGGCCGAATAAGAAACATGAGGGGCCGAATAGTCAAGTACCAATGGGTCAAATTGACTTTTGAGGGGCCGAATAGTCTCCGAAAAATGGGGGCCAAATAGTCTAATAAGGGGCCGAGTTGGAAGGGGCCGAGCTGGTTAGGGACTGAATTGACACATGACCGGAATGTATAGTGCCAAAAAGGTTAAAATCAAGAAATCAAATTGTTTGTTCGTCATTGATTAATAAATACTGTTTATTGTATTTAAGGTCTGAGTCTGGTTGGACTGGGCTGTGCTTTATGCTGGCAACTGGAACAATGGACAGGCGAGAAAATACCGAAATTGTGGACAGTCGGCATTCTGGTAGGTTGGGCTTGGGAGCAAATGGGGTCATAACATGACATACAATGTAACATGACATTACATAAGATAACATGACATGATAATGAGGTGTATGAATGTATTAGAAAGGTGGCCTGACAAACATAAAAATATAAACGATTGCCCTATTCACCCTAATTGAGTAAAACTGCAATTGCCTATAAGTATTGATGCAATCTCTGTTTGGTATGAAAAATAACATACATCTTGTATATTCGTATACAAATCCTAGGCCCAGATAAAAAATAGAAATACTAATGAATCTCCATTTAAAAGTAGACCAACCCCAGTCGTCAACAGCGGGTAAACAACCCAAACCAGAATAAATAGTGGCGTCGCATTACTTATTCATTCAGTCATCCGTCACGACCAATGGCACGTGCAGTTTTGCTTTATCCCTATGTCAGGGGATTTGAACGGCGAAAATAGAATTTATATATTGATGTAAATATAAAATTGAACGTCGCATTTAGTAATTGGAATACATCCTCCGATAGCAACGATCTATTTATCTTAGTCAGTTAGAGTTTTATCAGATGTATTATAGGAACGAACCGCATTGTTCTCGCAATCATGGCTATGTTATCCTCGCTGTGGTTTAAAATCCCAATAACGTCAGTGATTCAAACCTTCGTTGGAGCCTCCTCATATAGCAAAACCAAAGGCATCTTGCAATATGGAATGTAGCATTTTCTAACCAAATTGTCATTGTGTGGCTAGCTTAGGGGGATGACATAATTAAGAAAGCTCTGATGCAAAGCATCAGAGGTTCAAAGACATATGTATTCCACGAAAACAAAGACCAAACGACAATTGATGTAGGCATTACTTGCGTGACATGCCAAGGACACTTTTTATTGCACTTATCATAAAAAATGAGAAAGAAATGGAGCGAAGAATGGATACTATTTTGGGTGGCATGTTTGCTCTTTGGATCATACAAAATAAAAGATAAAGTATTTACAAACATTATCATGCTTTATCTGTTATAATATCTTTTTTTGTGTTAAAGAAATGCTACTGAAACATAATATTAAACGTGTAGAATGTCTATCAGTTCATCGTTTTGTGAAGACACAAAGATCGCGAACATGCATCTTTTAAGTTTCCATCTCTTAAGTTTCAGAGAATGTGAACTTTTTATATGTCACGTAATGAACAGGACACATATCCATAACATAAAGGTTAATAATTCAGAGATAAAGGCAACGCAGAATCCGTGTCTTTTAAATCAAACAAATCCTTGAATCAAAACGTTCCTTGAAGGGTTAGGACAAATGTCAAGCTTTGCAAAAGGGCTTATAGTTAATTTATAACGTTATCCAAGGCTTATTCAGGGGTGTTTATAGCCCCCATAAGTCAAATAAAAAGGGGGATAACAAAGTCATATTTAATGATGTTCTATGCCTTTGTACTCAAACTTGGTTGTCTCGTTTTTGTGTCATTAGAGTTAGGGGATGGTGCTATTTTCAGTGTGTATAGACTGTTAATGGAGCTACAATGAAAATGAATTTAGGGCCTCAAAAAAGAACTAGGAATTGTTTTGTCTCACATATGAAAGCCTAAAAATGACCCACCACTTCTCAATAATACTTGAGTCCATATTCTTTTCAAAACAGCCGGTCACAATATTACCGAGACGAGATAAGCTTCCCTTTTGGTTTGACCAGATCCTCCTAAATCCCCTTCCTTTTGTCGCCCTTCCCCTCCGTGACCCTAACGCCGTGCTATGAAAAGCCAAAAACTACTTTGCGACCACAAAAGCAGTCTTGATGGCATAAAATGCGATCAAAATATGCTGAGACTGATTCTGATTCCATAAAACGCGTGACCCGATTTAACTGCCTAAGTGCAGTTTTCTAGCAATGGTTTTTATTCTGCGTCCTGAGTCCTTTCACTGTCACCTTTGTGTCATTTGATATCGGGTTGCTGTGAATTATGAGTACAATGGAGGACGTTTATGCACTAGAACCATGAAAAGGAACCGTTTTTTTTTGTATATACTATTTATTGAATCAATTACTTATTTACAGATGAGGTTACTGTATTCAATATGCGCTCCATGCTTGAATTGGTTCAACAGCTTTTAAGAATTTATGACCTACTTTTCCTATAGGATAATAAACATTAACATGTAATTTAAAGTAGACCATTCATATTTAGAATCCCATCTCCATAACATTAATACACTCAACTTGTTAGTAACGACCCTACATTTGTAGATCCCACAGTTATCCCAGATTGATATAGCCCTTTTTGCATGTAGATTCCCTATCTGTTATTTAGATGTCATTTCCAATGCCCTGTTATGGCACCAAACACGACATTAAGTGACTAATAACAGCCTTATATCTGCCAATAGTATTTTTATCTGATGATATTTTGACGTGTCATAGGACATTCCGCCTACGTGGGTTAATGAGTATCTGGCCATTTTTAGATATTTTCTTGTAATACATGATGGTGTAAAGAACGCAAATATCTATCCAATGACTACTGATTGAATTTAAAGGTATGGTGCTGTTTTAAAAGCGCTCACATACCTATCCGACTACGAAACAAGAAACGCATGATTTATATATAAATCTTTGATGGTGATTGAGCATGATTTTACCTGAAATATTATCTCTATTAAAGTTCAAACTAATATTAAAAATGCGTCCGTTTCTTTTTAGCCTTCTGTGTATGCGGTAGTTGGCATCGCAGCTCTTTTTCACTGCAGACGACCCACAGTAAGTCAATTATGTTTTCAGGAGACTTCCATTGTTCAAATGTGCTTTCTATAGAGATACATTTTGAATTAATGAGAACAAAATCAAATTTAAGAACTTTTTTCAAAACATGTATGCATTCTGATAATATGATTGCTTTCTTAAGATGATATCACATTTCTTTCCGAAGAATGAATAGGATGACATAATTCCTTACTTATCACTATAGCCTCGTTTATCGAGTTATCACCTACTTTACGTTCAAATTGTGTCAACTTAAGTTTTGAGTAGTTAGTAAAACACAGCTATTTAAGCTTATTTCATTTGATAATGGCACCATTAGGATCTAAGCAGTTATATTTAATTATCATACCACATCCTGCAAGCTTATAGAAACGAGGCAGTATTAAAATAACTTTGTACCCAAAATAAACGTTACTATTGCAATGATATTCATGGCGTTTCAATCCGTTTAGATCCTGTGCTGGCTGATCCTAGCATTCGTGGCCGTCCCCTGCTGCATGGTCTACTACACGATATGTGGCTTCTTCGAGACCAAGACCTTTTGGGTTTACATCCAGATCTACGGCGACTGCGTTATGGATGCCAGTCAGTGTAGATGCACCTGGTATGTTTGAAGCTTTGTTGTACATATTTAATTAATTTACAAAGTAACAGAACAAATGATGAACAGATGAAATGACATAATACATTGAAATTTAACCAGGATAAAACAATATTTCAAAAACGTTATTCCACTTCCGATCAGTGGCAATAGCTTTGTAAATGATATGATGATATTTTGTCTGTGTGGTCAATCTTGGCGAACCGGAACGATAGAGCTTATTGGTTGATATGTATATGAGCAATTTGTATGAAATATGAGTCTAGCTTTTGTATACCCTTCACAAATAGGGAGCTGATTGATATTTTAAGATAAGCATCAATGCATTATAAGCTGACATTGACAGATAAGCTTCGATAAAGGTTATATTGCAATTTTTTGTATTCAATTCTTAAGGGATCAGCTGGCTATAGCTATGGTTCTTTTTAAAAACAAATCAAATCTTATTGACCAAATCATACAAATATCGTTTTTTAGTCTCTCCTCAATTGTTGTGCTAAATCGCACTTCTATTATAAGAGCATCTCAGTGGTTTTCATTTGCGATTGTAAATAGAAATTTAATATTAAGGTAAATTGTCAAGCAAAACTGAAAAAAAAATCGATAGTTATAGTTTTAAGCAATTATTTACCACGTTTCATTAAAGAAACGCTTGAGGTGTTTCTTATTTTTACTTACATTTCATGTAACATAATGTTTTATAGATTATGGGAATACCTTATGAAGGTTCAATATTGTTAGTTGTTTATTGCAGGAAGGGGTCAAATTGGATGCACCGAAGCCAAAGGCTGAGTGCATCCAATTTGACCCCTGAGTGCAATAAACACCTAACAATATTGAATCTGAATGTTGTATTCCCTTACATGAAAAAACAAAGAAAATTACTGAAAAAAAATAATAATTGTTGCCATGTCATAGTGGGCGATAATATAATATGTTTAAATAATATTTACAATCAGTGTGGATTATAAAATGTTGCGCTTATAAATCATATAAGATAAGAATACAATCTATGTGTAATCAATTATTTGAACATTAATTCATGTTTATATTGTTTTATCATGAAAATTTGATTTCGGAAGTGCAATCGGAAAATAGTCCGGGTGCAATACACAGAAATATTGCATAATAGATTTTCCTTATCATTTCTTTAATCGCTGCACCCTGACCATGTAATAAAATGTAATATTATAACATCAAATCATTCTTGCACCTTAAGGGAGAGCAGCGTTCCGTCCTCGGCGAGCCTGGTTGAAGCCAAATCCAACTGTGATCACATTCGCCTCGCTACCACGCTCTATCTCGTCTTTCTCGGTAAGGCAATTTATATCTTATTGTATAAATTTTAAGCGCCTAAGTAATTCAAGGGTTCCTCAGGGTCTATGACATAGCTTCGGGGTAATGGTACATATTAACAAATATGCACTCTTATACTTTTGCTCATATAGCGTTATCATTGTTGTGTTACCATTAGATATTTTTGTGTGTGTTTATTGTTTATTTAATATTTTTATATACTTTTGTAATACTTTTGTATATAAATAGATATGGTTTCGATATTCTATGCAATAACTAGCATTCTGTTAATTCTCCAGTTAACGATTTTACTTGTCCTAGGCGTGCTGATCGTTTCGCTGGTGCTCATGGTTTTCATCAACGGCCTCGCTTTCATCATGACCACGTGTCTCCAGCACTGCACGCCCCTAGTGAGTACAAATGGCAAATCCCAGTAATAATTGGTTCAATAGACTTCCTATGACCTTTTACCGATTTGAAATTTAATTAAAATTCAGATATCTTTGTATCAAAATTACAGAATTAGGTGAAATTACATTGAATGCGTTTTTTTTTTGTTGAATTCACATAATATGATTATTCGTGATCGGTGTTGTCACGGTGACATATAATCAATATTTAACTACTTTTCTACTTTTTCATTTTCAACAAAGCCTTCTTTTCGTTTCCAGAATGCCCAGCAATCAACTAGCACATCCGTGGCCACTCTCGGCAACGGCGTTCGCGGCTCCGAGGCCCGATCTCTATTTCTCAAGACACGGTAAGTATACATTTAGGAAAGTGCTTGCTAAATAAGAATATATGTGTGCAATTTTATATACAATTTTATTGGCTAATTATTAATATAAGAAGGCAATAATAACAATATTTTGAATATGAAATAAAAGGAGAAATTCAGATCAGAAACAA
>LQRL01094770.1:16191-31096 GCA_001703475.1 Hydroides elegans | reverse complement strand
AAAGAGAGAGAGAGAGAGAGAGAGAGAGAGAGAGAGAGAGAGAGAGAGAGAGAGAGAGAGATTTTTATGTTTCAGTCGAAACTAATATAAAATGACTTTAAGCAAAATTGGCGATAATCGAGATATGAAATTCAAACAATCAACTTTAAGCCATAATCATTCTTTTACATGTCATACATGTTTAATTTTATCAATAATGGCAAGACTGCATAACGAAAGGAAAACTGTTAAAAAGTGCGATCAATGAACCAATGGGTGCGCGGACAGAATCCCCGGCGGACAAAATCCCTCGCGGACAAAATCCCCGCGATTTGGTCAGCTAGGACAAAATCCCCGCGATTTTTATGGAAAAGTGGACAAAATCCCCGCAATCTTGATATATTAAAATATTAATGTTTTTAACAATTAATTTGAAAAATTAGATAAGCAAAGCTAATATACTTAACAACGCTCTGTTCATGGCATAACAGATCATGTTTGTTGCTGTTATCGGATTAGGTAGATGCATTTCTAATGTTCTATTGTGTGATATTTCGTGACTTCAAATACAAAGCGCCTCACATATCCACACATTGATCCTTAATCCGATCACAGCAAATCGAGTGATGTGTTACACATGGTAGAACTTATGGCTGAGTGTTATAGCTTTATATTTATTATATATCCGAAGCGTAAAAAAAGGTAATAATTGTTGAAAATCAAAAAAATATCAGATGCGGGGATATTGTCCACCCCGTCAGAAATATCGCGGGGATTCTGTCCTAGCTGAACAAATCGCGGCGATTTTGTCCGCGAGGGATTTTGTCCGCCGGGGATTCTGTCCTAGAACCGAACCAATGACCTTTCCCACAAATGATCGTTTTATTCAGCCTGAAGTCTTAAAATTCAATAGTGAAGTATCTCGTAGTCATAAAAGTAAATGGGCTGAAAACGACTCATTTTATCTCTTATTTAAACAGGCATTTAGTTTGAGAGCTGTCAATTCCTTAATTTCTTGTAAAAATTCAAAATGTAGCCGAAAACACCTCACTGCCCCCGTAGGCATCACTTTTAATTAATATATTTACTTAACTATGAAACATTACTTTAATTTATAACAGTATAAGTATATCAGTATGCTTTACAATGGGTGCGTTTCTTTTTGTTCAGAAGTCAGAGAACTTTAAGAAATTTAAGAAACGCTTATTTGTCTTAAGTTTCTTAAAGTTCTTAAACTACTGAACAAAAAGAAACGCACCCAATGTCAGGATATGGGTTACTTTGACCTCAAACGAAAACACCTTTCGAAACGAAACACCTTCTCGACCTCCACAAGTACGGTCGCCCAAACGCGAGGAATATACCTCATTCTCAGATATGATAGGTAGTACAACTATTTGAATCGTGTAAATGGAAAATCCAAAGCAAACGTTTTTTTAATATGCCGGTATCGGATCTAATAAAAACGTTGTAAATCTTACGCAATTCGTAAAGGAGTGAGCGATAATAGGCACTCCTCTATATTACTCGGTATCTTGAATTATGTTTTAATTAACTTCTTGTTACTTTATATAGTAGTATCAACTGTGCGTTTTACTCTTCCAAACGATTCAAATATCAAAGAAAAACACACATTATGAGGGCGATAATGCGAAAACAACACAACAGCAATTTTTCTGTGTAAATAAACCTGAAGTCACGATTTTTTTTCAACTTTTGAGATGTTCCGAAAAATGATTTCACCTCGCATAAAATGTATATAACACTGAAATAAGCATTTTCTCTGGGTTAAACGATTCGGCCTGCTATTTCAAAGCTGTGTTTGGGGTGAAGAATCGATATAAACATTTTTTAAATTGAAAGATACTGACAGCTCACAGTGTTGGACCACCATATTATATTAGGATTTGAGGGGTTTGGCAGAATGACTTGTCTGACTAAATGTATGTTTTACATATTTAGGTCATCCAGCAGAGAAAGAAACAAATATTGCACTTATTATGAAATTAACCCACTTCACCCACCCAAGGTGGATGACCCAAAAAAGTTCACACACAAAAAAAACGCAAAATATCCCGAAAATACCTATTTTGCATAAAATCTTGCTTAGCAATATATTTTTCGAAATATAAGGCGAACATTGTCTCATGGTATACACATTTTTGACGGGTTCCGAGAACTTTTAATAATCAAACCAATTTTTTTTTTGCTTTTCAATTGAGAAGTTCATTTATGGGACCCGTAATTTGATTGTATTGAGAGATTTTCAGTAGGAATTCCCTCTCATCAAATCTTGTGTAAATTTATTGATCACATTTTTCTTTGATCATACCATAGAAACCATGAAAGAATGGCATATTTACTTAAAATACTGGCAAATGGGTTTCCAACTAAATGCAAGAGTGAACCATATAGAATCTATGTGTAGCATATTGGTCAGATATAAGGGTGTAAAATTTTGAGAACAGCAAGATCCTGACCGGTTCGGATGTATGTTGATCCTCAGTTTAGTATTCTCACGGTTAGGATCTTTATACTCTCATCAATGTATAATAGCTTACACAATTGATCATTCTGTAGTACTGTATCATCTTATGCACTATAATTAAATGATAAAACATATATAATTATAACGATATATTGTACATTCAGTCTGCATTTTTCGGATATCAAACGTAAGCATTTCAATACTATACATTGATCAAAATACCAATCACATCTCATGCAATGGTTTTGGAAAAATATTGAGCGAATATCCTGTCATTCGCCTAGCTAGACTGGAGTTTAAAATAACATGTAAGTGATCACAGTTTGTATAAAACATAAAAGGAAACGATTAGAATAAGCACGTCTTTTCAAACCTTTTATTTGGAACTAGCACTGTTTACGCATATGGTGACGATTTATCAAGATAATATTTATTTTAATCCTGAAATAGATATGTCATGCACACTGAAACATTCATATAAACATTTTATTTCATATTTCATATTACCGTTTCATTGAGCAAATTGCAATTCGACTTTTCATTAAGTCAACTACTCGTTGAGCTGTACATACATCCCTAAACACAGTATCATTACTCTAATATACATACTTTTCAACTCAAGAGTGGGTACACCTGTAGCCAAAAAAAACTGTATCACGCGTCGTCTTTACCATCAAAGTCTATTCTTTTGGTGACTATCAAACCATAACAACAGATGTTTGAAACATTGTTTGATGCCTGAGTTTGCCAATATTAATTTTCCTCATTTTATTACGAAATGCTATGTAAACCATTATAGAACTGTTCCTAATGATTTCAAAAACAGTCAGTTTCTTTCGTCATAGTTCTTGGAACCAAACACGGTCGTAGTGCTCTGTTCCAGCTCGTAATTACCTGTTTTTTTTTCAGGTTGGTCTATGGTCATCCATTTTCTTCCAATAATCTTATGAGATATCGAACGACTTCATTCCTCGTATGCAGCAGTCTTTAAAACGCGATTTCGACCGTCCTCTAGGTCGTTTGGTGTTTTGGTGTTTGGCCGTAGAGTTGGTCCATGGGAGTGCGTCCATCGTACATTCTACGGACGTGGCCTAACCAACGTAGTCGTTGCTACTTTAGGAGGCTGTATACGCTTGGGATAGTTGTTGTTCTCAGTACGTTCTCATTTGAGATTTTGTCTTGTCAAATTATTTTTAAAATGCGGCATGTGCACCGCATATGGAAACTATTGAGTTACCGCTTCTGGTACGCGTATGTTGACCCTGTCTCAGGATACTCGGTATACACGCTCTATATATAATTCTATCTTTGTGTTAGTTGTCAGTTTGCTATTGTTTCCAGCACGTTTTAAGAGCCTGGCAAACGTTGAGGCAGGTTTAAATATGCCTTTATTTATTTCCTTATCAAGATATACCTTTACGCTGACTGTTGAACCATTGTAGCAGCATTTCTCTACCACTTCCAGCGGGGTATTGTTGAGTTGTATGACAGGTGGGTGGTTGCTTCATTGATCTTCATTGCAGTTTTAATATTAATAGTTATACTAATATCCAGTAAATATTTCTATATTTTGGGATGCACATTGCATAAACAAGACTAAAAATACACAGGAATTTACCTTTTACCTTTTACCTTTAAAACATTACAATTTATGTTCGAACGTTGGAATATATGACTTTTCATGATTTGCGAGCAAGATGCTTTTAAACGAATTTCCCAAACACTCACGCGCTTGATTATCGAAAATTAACGGACTATATAAAATAGTTAATATACAAAGATGTGTATTGACAAGTGCTCTGGTCGGCTTGTGGAGTTAGACAGGTAGAAACATGGAAATTATAGTAAAAACAAATGTCAACATTGACGTGTACATGGTCGAAAGGTAGACATGTTGAATGTAAGAAAGGTGGGCAGGTAAATAGGTGGATACAGTAATATTTAATAATATTGTAAAAACAAATATCGACTTTGACATGTAGACCTGTCGGAATGTAGACATACGAACATATAGACTGATTGCAACATGTAAAGTAACCATACCACCTTTTATTATAACTTATGTGTTTAATTGATAAAAATCATGTAAATGCAATAATCAATCCCCAATTAATACATAAGCAATTGCAATAAACGCTATATAAAGTGGACTCGTATATACCATGCAGCGTATTGCTACTAATAAGCCCATATTCGACCTGCCTATTCTATTTACCTGTCAAACTCGTCTGTCAACCTGTCTATCTCTCCACATTGTCTACAAATAATGAAAAAAACATCATCATTAAAGGGCATCCCACGACACATTTTCATCAAAAATTTGTAAAACAACCTAAAACAACATAATGATTCTGAAAGACAACAAAATAATGGTTTCTGAACATAAAAAAATGCAAAATGTGTTCATTTTTTTTCCAAACCAGCTGGGCTATTTGTCTTTTTGTAGCCAGCCTAGAACTGGAAAGGAACACTTTTATCAAAAATTGAAATGTTGCATATAAGCATATTACCTGTAATATCTTGCAAGTTATAGTTTATCAGATAATTGCAAGCACGTTTAATCAATTTCGAACTAATCATTCTCATTACTTATTGCAAAAATTTAGAAAAATATGCTCCTCTGCTCGCATAAAATGTCCAAGCTAGAAAGTATTTTCTCAAATTTTCCATGCGAGCTGGAATTGGGTGGGTAACATCTTTTTGGGGGAACAGCTCGTGAGGGGCACTTCATCATTTCCTTGCTGTGAACCATACTAAAAGACAAAAAATGCACCATTCATTTACTTGTTTTTTTTTTAACCAAATCTATTTATATCAGCCTGATATTTTTGAAATTTGGCAAGTCTATTTAACAACCATATAGTTAATTTGATTCAACCATATAGTTAATTTGATTCAAAGTGTCGATACTTGATCAAATGTGATATATACTATTCAGGGCCCTGTGGTCATATATACTTTATCTATTACGGCGAAAATCATGCCGCTGTATAGTACAAAAATGGGGAAGCTTAAGTCAAGAATAAAAAAATGATGGCAACCTAAAATTAATGATGCCACGATTTTCCGAAATCGAAAGGGAAAGAACAATAGGCATGTTTATGGGTGTAGCCTCACGAAATATTGTGCTAGGCATTTTAAATTCCTGCGGACAATAGTTTAACGTCTCGTGCCACGTTTAGGAGAAACCAGATTTACCAACGTCCACCCATATTCTGGTAGGCCACGAGTAACGACACCCAATCAGGATCGCCAAATTCGCCTCACACATTCAAAATAGGTTTGGAAGAGTCGTAGATACAGCAAGGACAATTCATGGTCGGCATAATCTGAGGATAAGCGCCAAAACCATTTAAAGACGTTTGCGCGAAAACTATATTCGGTTACGAAGAACCTTCGTTGGTCCCGTACGTAATAACTAAAGACAGCGCATACAGCTCCAATGGACCTAAAACCACACCGGAGCAGCCTGGTCAAATAGAAACTGAAACGATGCCGTTTTTAGAGACGGCTCTCGCATTCTATTGTACCAAAATTACGCACGACAGCAGGTCTACCGAAGACCGGGAGAGCAATATCATAATCCCTGCGTCCAGCAGATTCATGGTTGGCATACATCAGTATCAGATCAATAGACTGATTACGTCGATGCTAAGACGTATTGACCCACTGTTCGACGTATGGGGTACCCATACAAGCTACAAGCAACCATGAGTTAGTTAAGGTTTAGAAATAGGAATTCGGAAAATGCAGAAGTGTGGGATATTATGGCTATTTATGACGAAGTTATTTATAACAAAATCATACAATCTAAAGAGAGCATTGTAGACACACAAATCCATCTTGTGTGAAAATTTAAATGAAATCCATCCACTACTTGTTTTTTTTTAAATTTTTACCTTTATAGGTGAAGAACTTGAGTATAGTTTTATTAAGAAAGAAAATTCTAGTTTTTAATCAATTTTTAAAATGTAAGTTATACTGTATGAGCGGGTCGAGCTCGTCACATAACACTGAAAAAATAGACGTATTTAATAGAGTCTGACTGCCTAAGTACAATCAATCGTTATGATTACGCTACTTTGAGACATGTTTCTATTTATAATGCATTGCATTCAAAACAGATCATAAAGTCTTTTATATATAATAATCTTGAACTATTTTATGGATATGAAAAAATTCAGAGATTATAAGGCGCGTGCACATACAGCAGGCAAAACATATCTCAAATCCTGTTTGCTATGTATTTTAGTATTTTATGACAGTTTCACTTAAAGAAAAAAATCACGTAATTTGTATGTTTGAATTATGCGTTCTTTTTCTTCAAGTGAGATTGGTATAAAATACATAACAAACGTGATTTTAGATATTTTTGCCTGTTTCGCGTGC
Organism: Hydroides elegans; assembly: GCA_001703475.1. Classification (NCBI taxonomy): domain Eukaryota; kingdom Metazoa; phylum Annelida; class Polychaeta; order Sabellida; family Serpulidae; genus Hydroides; species Hydroides elegans. Next base: position 24,240 of record LQRL01094770.1, on the reverse strand, counting down.
ACGCGCCTTTAAACGGGTTAAAAAATTTAAATATCTATATATCTTTATCATAATATTTGATCTAATAAATACAGATAATTTCTATTATTCATTTTCACTCTCTCTCTCTTACATATATTCTTTTTCTAAATATGCTAACACGAAAAATAATAACAACAATGAGTAAATCACAGTTGTTTTTCTTATTAACTATATAAAATGGTCATTAACGTCATTGAGTTGACAAGGGTTCCCATTATGTCTCATATTTTTCAGCTAGAATTCTATGCACTGGACTACCTGTAACATCCACAGGTGTTGCCTGACAACATCAAAAGTGTTTCCAGGCAACCACAGAATCAATAGCAGCATCGGCTCTATAGCAACGATGGTGAAACCGAGAAATGCAGCAGGAGCTAAGTGCTCACAGCTTATTGCAATGTGACAGCCACACCTCGTTTATTGCTGTTTCATTAACAATCGGTGTATTATGTATCCATAATCATAGCAATTAGCGGAAGTGTCAAGGCTTGTATAAGTCGGATAATTATGATTAGTCTGGAGACCAAGTATAAAATGTAAGCGAGCCCACTCGGGTCACACCATATCGTTTATGACGATCAAAAAGAGAGAAACCTGATAACGGTCACAAATATGTTTATTACCCATAAGCACATCTGAAAAAGTCCACGAGACCGCAGTCATGTATCCTAGCTCTAAGCATGAAAACTGCTCCTTAGATTCGAGCACAATTGGATAAGCAATAACAGAAATACTGTAGATATCACAATAACATCAAGGGTTCATACTTGAAAATGATATGACTTGTGCCATTTGCGATTGGGATACTGAGGCTGACGGCCAGAAGATGGGTGATCTGGAGCGAGCGGTGCTGGAGGACAGACTGGATGCCGAACTGTTGGTTAAGAATCTGGAGGCGGTTTTGGGTCAGAAGGATGAGGAGATTCTCCGGATTAACAGGTCGGTTGCTAATGTATAGAAAAGAGTTGAATATCTATTTAATATCTTTTTCACCAGTTTTGACTATTTATGACACAGACCATTTGAACATAATTTTCTTTATTTATTTATTAAACACACTTTTGGAAATAACATAACATAGTGACAGTTCAAATGGACTCACTTCTATTACGCAGTTGTTATTAAGTTCTAATTAAGAAAAAACATAGCCCTTGAGAATGCAAATTATTATATAATATATTTCTGTCTCCAGGCACTGCGAATACATCATGGAGCTGTATTATGACATGGAAGAAAGACTTGCGGCAAAGTCACAGGAGCTTCTAACACTCAAGGTAGATATCCATTCGGCACATAGTACATATTAGATCAGAACAAAAAGCATTGACATGAGCGCACTGTTTTGAATGGTCATATTTCCTTTCTCGTTCGAAATGATCCCAATTTTGAAACGCATTTTACGTATCTACGTCAATAAAAAGTATCATTAGCGCTGGACAGACATTTAATACAACTAAATTGTAAAGTTTGTCTGCTGACGTATGGCTGAATTACATTTTGCCCTACTATATTAACAGAAGGAGTATCTTTAGAATATGTATTTGGTTCCGTTTGAGACACGAGACAATGATAGAAACAGTTATGTAATGCAAATCAAAGGCTTGAATACAGATTTTTCTCTATTCCATAGGTCCACCTGGCATTATGCAGATGCAATCTGAGCAACAAAGCTGGCGTGCAAATACCCATGCCCATGTACCCGCATACCACATCTGGTTCTGGGTCAGAGGCTTACCCAACAGAGCCCAGTTACTACGATGGAAATACGAGTCAGGATCTAAGTGATGACGAAACACTCAGGCAAACAGGCACCAGTCATTCAGGTATTTTGCAATAATTTTGTGTTCTATATTACTTGATTAGCTTTGAGATTGATAATTACAGGAAATTGTAAATTGAATTGATTAACACATATTTTTTTTCATTTCGTCAATTTTCAGCAACATGTCCATTTCTTATTTTCCTTAATTAATTATAATGTGACATAAATGTAAATATCATAGGTCGATACAACAGCGTCAGCAGTCCCGACGAGCGCCAATTTGACACTTTGGATCGCATGCATTCCTACGCCTTCTCAGCAGAGGGTCTGATCGAGGACACGCCCCTCTTCCCTGAACTTCACAAATCCATGTCTCTGGATCGACCACTCAGCATAGCAATGAGTGACATCAGTACCAGCTCCAATGCCGATGTCCTTGACGTTGAGAAAGAAAGGAGAGAAAAGCGTGCGAAAAGAGGCTCTAGACGGGTTGAGCAACAAGATACGGAACCGAGCGATGAATATCAGAATGAACAAGACCTGGAAGAACCAAATGGTGATTCGCCACAAGATGCTGAAGATGATAAGGATAAAACACAAGAAGAAGACGAGATAAAACATAGGAGGGGTCGGAAGGTGGTTGGCAGGAGTGACGCATTGGATGAGGGATACGACCAAGATGATGATCACCAAGAAATAACGGTTACTCCCAATACACAAAATTCAGGTATATGATTTAAGATATTTTTGTACAAGAAAATTTATTTCTTACAGTTAGAAATGACTACATTTGTATCACATATACAATTAATTGAAATATTGTTTGCCGTTTGTTGTATTGTAGGTTCATTATTTTAAGTTTTGAGCCTTTATCTTATGATGTCATATATACACCGGAATTTGAAAAAAAGTGTTTCTAGTGGCAAACGGTCATTACATCGATTTTTTTTGTCTAAGAATTTAGAAAGTATACATAAATAACACTGAACTTTTTATATTATTACAGAACTATTGACCACAAATTTACCGAACATCGACACCAATTGCTCATGTATGGAGGATGACGAGGGTTCATTTTACGAAGCCCAGGGAAAAATGAACAATTGTCGATACTGCACTGAGAATCCCGAAAAAATAAATCAAGATGAAAGCCCTTATACTAAACAAAGTAAGCGTGAGGTGATCAAAACAAGCACTTCGTTCCAAGAGAAAGGAAATAATAAAACACAAACAGACGAACTTCGAAGATCGAAAAGTGACGCCAATGGACACATGGAAATGAACATGGATTTTGGCGAACATGCCCATTTGGTGTCCGCTCACCGAATGCGACCCAAGGCGGTCGGCTACACCTTTGATATTTTGCCCTCGAAAACAAAACCCAAAATTATAAAATCCACACCATCCGTCCTACCTTCTCGCATTCCGAAACCAACAACTACACAGGATCGCAATAATACCCCTCGCATATGCCAAATACCCACCAAACCTGCCATTTGTAAACCCAAGCAATATCTTAAAACATACCCGGATAAAGCAACTTCGAGAATTTGCGGCCAGCTGATGATACCACAAAGCAGTGGGATGCGAAAAGCAAGATCGACAGGAAATATCAATGAAATATCCTCTAGCAAAATACCAATACCTGGCAACATATTCCATGCCTTTGCATCATCGCTTCATTGTCAGAAAAAGAAAAGCGAAAGGGAAGTAGGAAAACGCGGAATAGAGAATGAAGATGACATGTTAATAGTGGACATGAGAAGACCGAGAACCAACGCAAATTTTGCTCATGTACCAACGATGAGTAACACCCTTAACATGAATAAGACCTCTGGTTCGCGACCACACACGACACACAACACGGTTAGAGACAGTAAACCATACCATGCTAACAGCTCCCAGACATACACAAAGGAAGACTTTGAGGCGGCAAAGAGAGAATATCCGGGTTTAGCCGACAACATCAAATTAAATGATAACTCATTACATAGAGATGATGAGGAAAACACGAATGACCAAAGTATCATTCACAAGAAGACTTACACAAAGGAAGACTTGCAGGTAATCAAACAGAAAGACCACAATGACCTCTTAGAGCACGATGCAATTCAGACTAACGAATCATATTGTCGGAGCGACGTGTCAACCCCTGAGCAAAATGAAAATAATAATATATTGAAATCGCACCCAGAAGCCAATGACAATTTGACAAAAGCCTCGCATGATACATCCATCTGGTCACAGGATCCAAGCGTTCAAAATAGCAGTGCCTTTGCAATAGACCATGCATCCTCCGACCACTTCAATCAACACATTACACCAGTTGACGCCTCGGAGCCAAAACAGCGCCCCAATCCAAATGATTTCGATAGCACATCGGCGATGTTTCCTCAGACTTTCGAGGTTCACATCACTGAATCTGATGACTCTGCATTTTTCCATCCGGAAATTCCAACACCATTTTACCAACACACCGTTTGTGAGCCACCACCAGTGCTTGGTGTGCGATCAAAGAGTCGACCACAAACCCCGGCTGGTTACTATGATGCAGTGAATATCGCACTACAGCGGCCACTGACCTCTGACCCATGTGTTATGAGGAGGGGTAGAACCAAGATAATCACAAATAAAGAGGGTTTGGATCAGGTCCTTGACAATGTTGAATCCCCAACAAAAGAACGTCAAGTTTCAATTTCAAATATGAAGCCGGAGAATAACACACCGTGTATCAGCGAAGATGAGACAACAAAGAAGCCCGAAATCGAAACAACGGATATTTCATACGATGAACCAGAACATAAGATTCCACACCCTCCTCCCACCTATCCCAAGATGGAAAGGCACAACAATGTGGATAAGTCAAGTTCAGCCCATATTGGCAGTTCAATCTCTGGTAATCGACGTCCTCAGTCGGCACGCCATAGAAGGCGAGTGCGTCAAATAAATACTACAAAGAGGCCACAGTCTGCCGGTTTACCGTCGCTAAGGCAGTCCATAGACGGTTGCTATAGTGATGAAATGGATGCTGAGACGGAACAAGAGCAGCTTTCAAGTGGTCTTTCGCTCACTGCGACAACTTAAGAGGACAACGTTTTCAGTTTGAGATTACATTGAGTTATTTTTATTTTGTTTGTGTATCATCATTGTCGTTCAAGATTGATATTATAAAATATTATTTGTTTAACCGCGAAAATAGATGTCTATACTGCGATCAAATTAAAGTTTTGCATTTAAAAAGACACCAATTTTGCATTATGGAGTTAACCAGAATAAATATTATTTGGTCAAATATCTGTGACAGATTATATCATAAACGATAATTTTAACCTTATTTATTGCATATCTTAAAAATCTTAAGATGTGGCTTCAACCTATATCTAAATGATTGTTGTTCATCATAAGTTATTGAAATGTGTTTTAAATAATCATATATATTTTGATTTATTCAATAAAAAACAAGAGTTTATATATTTTTTTTGTTATCTTACATATTAATCCAATATCATATGGAGCAAATCACGTTAGTTGCATTTAGCTAAATATTACAACACAAATATTTAGGCTCGTCATGTAACAACATATTTATCAGCAACGATGAACGAAAGCACAATTATTGCGTCTGGGAATATGAATCTGCTTCTTTTTAATAATTGAAATGAAATCGAACAATTATTTATCTGATCCATAGCGGCATGTAAACATCTTTTATTCCAGGCGAGTTCTCTTAATGTATCATACAATATATATAATCTCTCATGTTTGTTGCTATAGGATTCTGCCCTTTATTACATTGATGAACTTATTCTAAACAACAAAATATAAGGACTGTATACGATGTTGCTTAATATTTGCTCTTTGCTCTTTGAATATTGCTTGTTATCCAGAAAAAGAGCTAAGCATAAGAGAAAGAATGACAGTGAAGGAATTAGAGGGAACCTCTCTTTAAATCATGATTCAAATTAACATAAAAAGAGGAAAAAATAGCGGTTCGGGATCGAATCCACCCACAAGCCGCAGTCAACCTTAGGTTGACTGCGTCTTGTGGGTGGATTCGATCCCGAACCCGCTTGTTTGGCCTGCCCGACTCGTTGTATCCTTGTACAAAAGTTCCCGCCTCTATCCATTGGGCCACAGAGGACCACTTACAAAGAAATATGAATTTCTGGAATATTTGAATTAAAAGGATTAAGTTAATACGTTTACCAATATTTTCGAGCAATTAAAGGCAAGTCTGAATCATTAGACTTAACCCAAATCGTATAAGGAATCCCTTCAAAGCCTTATATGGGGACGTTCTTTATTTCCTTAATTTTATGGTTGTTGACTTCATGTTTATATGGTATTATGCTCATCGAGCATATGAATCTGCTATATTTTTAATTAATTGAAATAAAATCATAATTTCCGACTCGAATCATAATTTATCTAGACCATATTGGCATATAATAAAGAGTACTTCAAGAGTTCTAGCTACAAAAGGTGTTCCACATTTGACTTGTATATTTATATGTAATGTTTTCTAGCTACAAGAAAAGAGGAACACTTTAGGCCGCGGTTACACAGAGCTTGCTGCTTTTCACGTCGGGGATTAGTCCTCCTTTTAATCTTCTATAAGTCCTCTATTTCTTTATAAAAACCGTCGTGTCAAACAAAGCAGAAGCTGATTTTCACGTGAACTTTTTAAAGTCTAAAGTGGTTACACTGCGCTTTTTCACGACAATCTTGCTATAACACATAGAAAAATCCAGCGGGAAAAACTGCTAGCTGGGAAAAAAGCGACTTTTTAAACACGAATTTTACAATAATGAACTTCATTTGAATTTGTTTGACACCATGCATTTCACTAAACTCCTTTTGAAATACTTGAGGGAAACGGGAGAAAATCGAGATTTTCAGCCTTTTTGCTTCTTTTTGCGCCAGTGTAACCACTAAAAAAGCTCGCGTGAATAACTGCTAACTTTTTAAAACGCTCTGTGTAACCTCGGCCTTATTTGGTCGTGAAGTGCCCTTCATATAATCATTTTATTCCAGGGGAGTTCTCTTAGAGTAACATGAAATATAGAATTCAATATATATATAATATCTCATGCTTGTTGCAATTGGATTCTACCCGTTATTTCATTCTTGCACTTATTCTAAACAACAAAACATAAGATGCTGTTTTGGTCTTTGATTCAATTATCCGGTCGAGGACGTCTCCAGAAACTAATAAACTTTTAGTAGGATTCATAATTGTAAAAACAAACATCGAGCGAAAAAAAAAGAATGCATGTTCAAGCTAATGTTCTCCTATAACCACCGACCAATTTTCATGAATGAAATGGAAGATAGCAGATAAAAATTACAGTAAAATAAACTATTCTTAGTTACTTCGATAATATCTTAAATTTTGAATTTTTCAATAGAATTCTGAATTTACTTGTAGAACTCGGGCGTTTTAACACTCTAGTGAGTATTTTAATTTGATGAAATGCTACATATCATCGTTATTTCTTTGCTTGTGGGTGGTTTAGAAGGGGAGGGGGTTTGGGTCAAGTTGACTTCCTGTTTCAACCATCATACAATGTCTGTTAAAAAGACATATTGACATTTGAACAAACATGAATCTTTTTTTCATCACATATTTGATAATTTGGTTGCATTGCGAAAATAAAATCACTAATACAGCAATAATCAAAGTAAAAATGCTTATTTCTTCATTACAGTTCAATTTATTAAAAAAAAAACAATTTACGATAACGTTAAGTAAACGAACTAGTCGGAACCAGGACTTTCGCAGCAAACCCTCATCCATCAACAGCCAGCAGTCAGGTGCGACCGCTCTTGTCACCCAAAAACCACGACTGACTGGCCGTTTTTGGACTTGTGTTTGAATTATTTAAGCCCTTATGTCCTGGACCTGGTATCAAAAGTAATGAACATGTGTCGCCAGCCAGCAATCGGTGTTTAATATGTTCTTTCAGGATACTTAACACTGTCTTGCGACTTACCTATCTAATATGGTGACCGTTTATTTGTCCAAGGCTCGAGGTATCGGAGGAAGCAGTTGTACAAGGGGCAGCGTTTACGTTTTCGATTTGTTTGAAAATAAGAAAATGCCAATTTATGATAATATAATCTACCTCTTTCCATCCTGGTAATTATCCAATCCACTTTTCTATCATAAAACTTAGATTACTTAATACTCAAAGCGCATTTTCTAGACTCACTACGACACTACGACATCAAACGAAATATAATACTTTCAGATTCAATTGAATATT
>LQRL01094761.1:0-11315 GCA_001703475.1 Hydroides elegans | reverse complement strand
TATTCATTTGAATAACATTTTGATAACTGACTCTGCTGATTTATCATTTTCGTTTATACGATTCATCGCCAATGATTCGCTATTCATACCAATTAATTTTTCTGTCGATGTTCTCAGATACAGAACTTACTGCGACCTCAGAGTCCACATTCAAAGCCAAACGTCGCGGAGCTGATGACGACGATGACGAGAAAGACGTCGCCGAACCATCGCTTCGAAAGATCGAAGAAGACGAAGAACTCGAAGGCTCAATAACTTCCGGTGCACCACTTCCAGAGGCAGCTGATCCAAGCGCCATCTCGAACATCATGGCATCAACGCCAAATGTTAGCACTGAAGCACAAGGAACGCAGTCATCGCCTCTTTTCGTGGAGATTAACACTAATACTGAATCCGAGAATTTCAAAGAATTCTCTCAGATTTCGCCCAAAAACCGCGGCGAAAGCAATAGCGCCGGCGATCCTAGTAGCGAGGCGCATAATCAGGACAGATCTGTGGAGGTGCGAAATTCGCGGGTGCCAACGTCAACGAACGGCGCGCGATCGCGGTTGATCGCTGGTCATACGCGATCGCTCAATTGCGATTATGACGAGGATTTCGCGAAGGAAAAGAAACTTCTCGATTATGAGCAGCGCGGCTTTTCCAAAGTGGACGCTGAGTGGCAAGAGAACGAGAAGAATCATAAACGGAGAGCGCAGTGCAATAGGAACCATAATACGACTAGCGATTTAGACGAAATGTACCGCTTACCCACCGAGCATTTACGCATCGATCGCGATTACTCAAACGAGCGCATTAAGCATAAACGCTTGACCAAAGTGCAACGGCAGTATTTGGCGCTGTATCGCGACGGGATTAATGAGATCAATGAACGCTTGAAAGAAGCGACACTAGATGGCGCAGTGGGAGGCGAGGATGATCACGTGATTCAGGAGAACGCAGCTCATTTGCATAATACTCATTTGCATAACGCGCATTTGCATAATGCCGCCGCATATTCAAATAATAGCACAACCGCTGCGCAACAACATATTTTAACATCACATGAATCATCATATAATTGTCATCACGTGATTTCCACAAATCAACCACATCAACACATTACCGTATCCAATATCTCCATCATTCCCACTACAACGCCAACCCCCGCCTCTGTAAATGTCCCGATACGCAATAATCAAAGGGTTAGTCCCGTGACGCCCTCGGACCTCGAAGCCCCGGGTTCAAACCTACTGCAGCGCCACCTAGCCAATCAGCAGCAACGTATTTTGAGCGGTGGTCGCGAGCGGAGAGGCGGGGATGGGTTGTCGAGCCCCGAGGATCGACCGTCAAGTCCCAGGGCATCGGGCGCAGGGGGTTTTGCCAGCGGGGCGCGGCCTAAGAAATCGCCCAGGAAACAGAAGGCTATATGAGAATGATGAATAGATGTTAAACGGGGTTTACCCCCTTTTCCAACGTACAGCCCCTCTCATACCCCTCCTCCCATACCAATACATTATATCAAGGGAATGGACATAATTTGGTGGTATAAATTGGGGCGCAATAATTGATGGATAAATTGAACGTGTTGTCGTAAGGTTTAATTTAAAGTTTAGATTAGGTTCTGATTGATGTGTGTGTCGAAAAAAATGGCTAGCAATACGTTTTAAATCAGGGATGAAAAGGACATATATCTTTGCAGATTTGTTTGTTATAAAAATTACGGGTCAAGTGCTGTTTTGTTTGTTGTAAGTGCTGATAAAATTGTTTTCTAAAAGGTAATTTTTGTTGAGACTTTTAATTAGAAATTTAAAAAAGTGTGTTGTGCTAATGCAATTATTTAAGTATTACCAGATCGTTTAGATTAATTTACCGTATTAGGTGAACATACGTATCATGTAGAAAGACGATTCTTGAATTTGCACGGTATCTATAATTTGCGCACACGTGTTTCTTGAGAATTATTTCCTATCTAGAAACATTTAACATATGAATACATTGAGAAACCAGTTTTTTATCACACTCATGTCAAAACACGATCGCAGTCTCAAGTAATTCTCAAGTAACACGTGTGCGCAAATTAAAGATACCGCGCAAATTCAAGAATAATCTTTCTATTATCTTAGCATTAAATATAGTGAAATTCCGATTTCGGCTTATATGAGTGAGTTCCACATGTATAAGTTAAGCTAAATAGTGAATATCGATTGTATTTTGTGTTTGTAACGATCATGAAAATAAGAGCACGTAAATTGAATGAAAAACAAGTGAGACAGAACATTAAATCAATCACTGAAAAAAAAACAAGAAAAAGAATGTATAAATTGATTTTAAAACGCTTATAATCATATCTGAAATTTGCTTATTAAAAGAAAAAGGAAAAAAAAACAATGTCTTGTAACAGTATCTAACCTAAAATTTAATATTCTCAATAAGAGTATATGCGTCGAAATATGAATTTCTTATGTATATCCATATCGTATTAACAGTCTGTTGTGTTGATAGGTCAACTGAGTTAATAATATGAATAAATCAATAAAGTCATAATAAGCTCACTTTGGTTTTGATTGAATTGAAAGTCGCGCAAGGAAACATGATTCATATAAATATAATTTAAAAGTTGAGGCAACAAAAAAAGCTTTTTCAATAATTTGGGCGCTGCATTATGATTTCTGCATTAAATGAGCAAAATATAATTGTACCAATTAAGTAGCATGTATATTTAATTAAACCTGACATTTCCTGTGTATAATCAGCGGGTCATTCATCCAATTTAACACACACAAAAAACGGTTAAAAGATACAAGTACCGTCATGTTATACATATGTTTCATTAACTTAAAAAATATTCTATTGTTTTTATCTCTTTGTCGTTGCAGCATATAATATCTTTCCTAACAGCACAGTGAATTTACCTGTTAAATTAAAGATAAAATGTATATAAGGCAACGTTAAAATCACATCAACCTTGAAATGAGTACACATACATCTTAAAATCTATTTATACGTTAATTTGGTTAAATGCATGATAAATAATCACAATTTGCTGCTGAGCTAACATTAATTTTCTGCTAACTCAATCTTTTATGGCTCATAGAAATTCATGCGCAATAAAACGTCAAGTAATATACGTACGTACCAGAGTAACACCTCCATGTGTTTGGTAGTTTATTTCTCCCTTTTATTGCGATAATATAGTAGGGAACAGCAGTTACACCAATTATGATTCCGCCATATATAACCTCATTAGTTCGCGTGATTAAAGTGGCTATAGCCAGAAATATTTGACAAACTAGGTATAATGAATTGGTACCATCAACGGAAACTGAAATAAAGTTTTATGTGTAATTTGGTATTTAAAGCAATTACCATTACTGGAACGTTATTGGGTTCATTCAATGTATATAATTCTATTTATCAAAACAATAATTTATATAGCAAGACCATATAGAGCAATACTGATACTTCTTTGCTTTTGAAATACTTGATTTTGTCTTCAAATATTATATTGATATTAACATTTTTACCAAAAAAAAAAAGCAAAAAATCCATATAATAATCAATTATTCAAGAGCTTACTTTAATTGTAGAATAATTTAAATGGATTAGATAAAATGGTGCATACTTTAAAAGGGCGATGAATATCAGGATATTTGACTCGATAGTAGACCATACCAATGATTATTGATAGATCAATGAGACTCATAATAAAAACCATATAGTACAGAAGTGTGTATACATCCGCGAATAAACACATTGATATCATAAGTAACATCTGCTTAAAATCAAATTATATGTATTATATTATAAGTATATACATTATATCCCGTATTCATTTTAGAAAAGTTGTTCAAACCGGTTAGAGTTAACACATTTTTTTCGGTCAAACTTTTCATGTTAGAACAACTTTTTTTCGGTTAACCGGATTCTCTTGATTTATACCAAGCGTTATTTTTAGATCAGGTTAACACAACTCTAACCAGTTACAATTGCTTCTAAAATAATACGAGAATAATTTATGTAAATTAATGTACATTGTATATAATGTAAAACATATGCTACTAATAGAATATCATATTTGTATGAATAGAATATACAGAACATGCACATTTTTAAAAACACGTACACATATACTATGTTCAAATATTATTTTCTATCGTGATATTACATTGACACAGTTTTCTAATATGGATTAAAAAATATATGAATTATAAATGAGACTTGAATTAATTTAATGGCTTGGACCGCCAGAGTGCGTCATGTAGCTTCATGTTCTGTTCAAACGGACTTCAATTAAGTTAAATGGGGCTTCAACGAGTACATTTTCAGACCATATGAATCGTAAAATTTTATGCATACATAAAGCACAAGAAAACACCCCGTGAAACTTGACAGTTACTTCACATTGAAAAAGTGAGTAACATGCCATTTGATCATCAAAATGATAAAAATATATATGTCATGCAAATTATAAATTTGAATCATGGTATCAAATCAGCCCACTTAATCAATTGATTGCAAGAGATGAAATGAATAAGTCAGATTTTATCATTCAATACACTACCTGCATTCATGTCCAGGACTAGAAAATGTTCACTGGCGTTAACTAGGTTCGCCAGGTTCACCAGTGAACCAGGTCAAACCTATGGTTCACTACGTTCGCTATGTTCACCAATGAACCGAGTCGTGGTCCCGTTCGCTAGATTCACCAAAGCATGAAGCGAAAGAATAACATACATATTAATTGCGTCACAATACGTTTCCTAGTTAAATGCCATGTTTTGTTTACATCATAGCGCTTAGCATTCGTGATGCAAAGAATTAATAAGAATATTTACACTGGGCCCACTGTTTATATTCGCATTAATTTCGGTTTCGGGTGTTTTCTACAGAAAATGTTATTACTTATCTATATTAAACAACGTAAGATACCTTTTGAAAATAAAGAAATTATAGATAACGCGAAGAAGAAGAATATGGAGAAGAAGAAGAAGAAGAAGAAGAAGAAGAAGAAGAACAACAACTTATACGATAATGGGGACAAAAATAAATGAAGCAAGACAATTAATACATTAGGCAATAAAAAAAGTATAGGGATTTAAGCACCTATTAACAATGTATACACATAGTGTTTTGCCATTATTTTTTATGCACATTCATATTGAAAATCGTTCTTAGTTTTTTTTATTAATATCAAGTTGCGTGATGAACATATCAAAAGTAGTACACGATTTATTTATAAAACATATGGCATTTTAATTACTTGCTATCTATGCAAAAAAATAACATTTTGCTTGATTGAATACATGTAATATGTTTTATGTTTTCATAAAAATGATTTTTCACTCATCCATAAACCCCATATTAATTTATAATAGTAAAATGTATTCAAATGCATAACATAATTTCACAAAGCTCAAATCAAATCTCAACTTTATCCAATTAAGATAATATTGAAATGAAAGCAAAACAAAAATATAAAATATGAAAAAAAAACATATCCCCAATCTAGTAGAAAAAGAACAAATATAATTCGCTTGACCCTTGTTGCTATCAGAAATAGCCGGTGAACCTGGTGAACGCAGCGAACCAGCATTGTGTCACCATTCACAAGTGAACCTAGCGAACGCAATGAACCATAATTGTGTTACCATTCACTGGTGAACCTAGCAAAAATAGCGAACAGGTATTGAGCTACCATTCACTGTTGATACACCGAACATGGGCCATGCTTACATATTCTATCAAATGTGTTTGGTGAACCTAGCGAACCTGGTAAACCCCGGTGAACATATTCGAGTTCTGGACATACCACACTACCTGAAAAAGTAATGCGGCTACTGGTGTCAAAAAGCGAATGTTGATGAGGGACAAAACCTCTGGAAAATGACCTTGCTGTGCTCCAACTAATGTCAACCTAAAATGAAATATGATTTCCCCACTTTTCATAGTTTGAAATGCAATATTCGCATTTTACATAACAACCTGATGTTAAACCTGAAAGGTTAATAACTGCCTATAATTATTAGATAACAACGCCACAACACAACATTTCAATAAATTATTTTATTACTGAGCTTGTTTTCAATTCAGGTTCCTCAAATTTTAACTCCCAACCAATAAATGGCATTTGTTTCTAATTGTCAACTACGTTGGTTTAAAAAGAAAGGATTTGTTACCTTGATCCTAAAAGTACTGATGAATTCATATTTCCCATACAATTCATCGAAACAGCAATTGAAACAACAAAAGCTATAGGCGGGAAGACATACTGCATGAAAGTCTATAAAATATATGTCATAGATTTTATTGACCGAAAACGGAAATCGAATATTCTTTAACGGCAATTTTGCAAACCTAAAGCCTATCATAAGCCACAGGAACAATAAGTTGTTTTTCTAGCTCTTTTGGTAACCTCAATGTTATTATTCTGTTGTCATAATATCATCAATAGATAATTTAATTTAATTAACTATATTTTTCTGTAACTCTGTACGTTTGGCAAACATTTAGAGCATTTTTCAGGTCTTCTCCTAATTCATCTAAACTCTTCCTTTAATGTGAGTTTTTAAAACACATCTATAACCGTGTTTTTTTAATAACACATTGTACAATTTGTCTCTTACAACAGCAACGGCCGGTGACGAAGCAACGAGATCTGGTCCAATCATAATGAAATAAGCCAAATTTACCATGACATAAAGGGTGGTAACCAAAGCTATTGATATGTAGATGGCACGGGGTAGATTGCTATGTAATATTTGGAGTGTAAGTGTTAAGTCTTAGAATAACGTGATAAAAAAACAAAGAAAGTAAATGTTCCGACTTGGCAATTTAGATAAGGATTGAAACAAAGAAAATAAATGTTTCAAATTGGCCATTTAGAGAAGGATTAGCATCATTAAAGTATAGAATATTGATATTTAATCATTTGATGCCCTGCAATACAATTTGGCAATATAACGCATTGTTGTGCAAAACCATTCTACTGGTCAAATTGATTTTAATTTGAAACTATCAGTGTCTTAATTTCAAACAAGGACATATATTAAAAATGCAGCAAAAAAAACAGAATTAGCTTACGTGATTGGATTTTTAAGCTCGTCAATCAAATAATTTAATGCATACCTGGAAATAGATTGAATTAAGGTAATACGTTTTGCTTTCATGTAAATCCTGCCTAATTTATATTGCTTAAAATGTTTTCAAAATATGTTCTTGGTAGTCTGCAAGATAAGCACAATTCTTTTAAGAAGACCAGTGTACCTATCTTAATGAGAAACTAGAACTTTACCATCCCCAATAAGCGTAGATAGCTGAATATAAGGCGAGTGATATAGAGCCCAGATCAGTCGATGTTCCAGATAATAATTCATTTGTTTCGATGTTCTGTGTGTGACCTATGACATACACAAGACATGTATATACGTATACAATATACAATACATGTTGATACATGCATCATCTCTAAATCCTGAAAACAATGATTTGGGATATTTAGAATATTTAGATACTATTTAAGTAAAGTATATTGTTAAAACATCCAGACATGATCAGATTAATGGAAAACAATTAATGTTCTAAATAAGATATTGGAAATAAATTAAGCCGTTTTACATATCGAATGATGATGATTAAGTACTACAGACAAGATGTTAGAACGATTTACCGTTACATACCATTATGAGGTAGCGGTATCTTGAGAGGCCGTAGAAGTTGGGGTTCATTCATTTTGAATTGGTGACTTACCGTTGAAAACGTAAATGATTCCTACAGCACTAATTGCACCAAGTAAACCAATTGAGAGTGTTACCATTACTTTTTGTACATTTGAAGATATCTTAACACTCATTATGTTGAAAAAGCTAACCGACGCTGTCAATAAATAAGTAACAAGGTAAATTTTAAATTGTTAGAAACTGTGTATATAATATTTTATATTATATATATTCAATTTTATCACTGTATGTTTAGCATATATTTTCAAAAAAGATGTTTTTGATAATATAAGAGAATAAAACTACTGAAAAAACGACTAACCAGAAAGAAGTATTGCTAATAGCAATTCGGCAGTTTTCGGTGCTATACAATCGGGAAAGAACGGCTTTGCAACATATCGAGCAAACGTCAATGCTTTAATAGCGTTTGATGCGGGTCGAGTAAATATCATTTCTCCCCAAAGAAACACAAACCCAGCCCATTCGCCATGCATTTTATTCAAATAAACATAAATGCCGCGAGATCGAGGATACATAGTGCCGAGTTCAGCAAAGCATAATGCACCCAATGCACTTATGTTCCGACCGATAATCCACACTACCAATGCGAGTCCTGTACTTTTAGTACCGCGGATAACCCCTCCGGGTGAAATTGACGTTTTAATGTTGGTTTGGCGTCCTTCGCACCAATCGAACGTTCATCGGGTGCATTAATAGTATCCATGATGGATTCATGTAAATGTCTATGCAATTAATTGGTTCGCTTCAAAATAAATTGTACCTTTAACATGATTTTTTTGCAACGGAGATTGATTTTTATTGTGCTCTGTTTAATATATGCTCCGTGAACTTTTGAACTTCCTTTTCAAACTCGAAAACTTTAATTCAATGCATGCATTCTTAAGGGACATTTGGCTAATGATTAACCTTATTTTATGCTATAAATTAGGTTTAGCAAAAATGATAAATGCACTTATTTCAGGACATTTATAAATCATGCCTTGTTAAACATGCAAACAGCAGTTTAGACTTGTGATTTTTTTTGCATTTGATGTTTGAAAAACACACATGAACAGATTCAATTACTAATTGGAAACAACTTTGCACTGATATCTAATCGATATGTGACCAAGTTTTGTATTCGAATAGTTAGTTGTAAGCTTGTATGTGATTCGTGTAATATGGTGTCTAAATCGAGGAACATAGATCACATAAACCCCTATTTGATAAAAAGGTTTCCGTAAAATGTGGTCTGATCATTGTCAAATTTAAAATTTAACTTACTTTTGCATGTATAATCTTGGTGTAATCCTACAAAATATATAAAATGAATTGGATTTATAACGTATTCATAGAAAAACCATGTTTTAATTTATGTTCAATGGGATAATCCATTACTTGACAAATAAAAAAAATACAAATATTTGTTATCAAGATGTTGAACCATTCACGCTGCTTATTCTCATGCTATATGTTTTTGGAGGGCTATAGTTGATTTAGTTTTTTTCTCTAACAAAAACAAAGATATTTGATTAATGCGCAATTTCTATTATAAACCCAGCGATAAGACTGTAACAGGTGTCGCAGCTTACAAAAACGAGAGATATCTATACTAGATTGATTGTCAACTGTGCTAGCTTCCCTAAACTCACCAGACGATACCAGTTGAAGTGTGTCCGTGTGTGTTGATTAAAACCGAAAAATTATGAAACTTAGACAACATCGGACATGCTATTAATTGTAAGATAAGTCATTGTTCATCTCGGCTCAGAACTCAGACATCGCTTTGCATTCATTCATTTTGGATTATTTGTATATTATATTATACGTTCACCTATTTTTGTAATGACACAGGAAAGATGGGATTTAAATCCTACTTTAACTTTCCCCGTGTTCCCTTTTTTTCTAGTTGGTTGTGTAAAACCTGGCTACCTGGCATAGATATAGTTTATATATATTCTTATGCATAAGCTTCAGGAAGTGTTCCCCATATGGGCTGTTTTTATATCACAGTTGGTTCGGTACTGTTTATGATATTTCACATGTCGTTTGACATGCACGTTTTCACAGATGTAAAGTATGTGCGATACTTGTACATTTACACACATGTATACATACAAATGTATATACATTTTGAAATATTTACTTATACATAAAGGAAATATCATATCTCACCGACCAAGAACAGCGAATTGACATTTTAAGAATGTTTGGTTATTTTCTGAATTTCATTTTCAAAAGAGCTTGTGCAGATAGGGGAAATCAACCAAAATGACGTAAAAATGACATAAACAAACCAGTAACAAGCAATGTGATCGGTTATATTTGGGGAATACAGGCTATTAGCACAAAGATTTTAGCCCAAACTCCCTGGTGCGTCAGTGGTATTTTTTTACAGAAAACACTTGCATAAAAATCGTTGATTAATTTAAAAGATGAATTTATATATTTTGTATATCTTTCATTTAGACCATTGTCTTTTTATCAAAATCAAGCGAAACATGATTAGATATCCGTGGCTTAATGGCAGGTTTAATGCTTTTCTTATAGGTTTTTTTTTCGGTAAAATTTCGGTTGGAAAAACTTTCACTTGGGGACCGGAAGTCAAAGAACAAAACAAAAACAAAACCGGTCTTGACTTTTCTCTCAGGCTGGAAAATGTCACATTTAAAACTTACACCAATAAGATGCTTCTTGTTTGGGGTAATCGTGTTTGGAGCAATGAGTCTATTGGCTTCAGCACTCTTGAGTGATATAGCAGATATAGCTGAACAGCCCAAACATGGGAACATTAGAGATTCGTCGGGTCCCTTTCCTGGAAAAGAACTGCGCCAAATTCATTGGTTTGTACAGGTATGTCATAGTGTGGCAATAAACATCAACTATGTGTAAGTGAACAGAAGAGGCTGGTACCCCTTTGGTTTCGTGCGGTTTTAGATCGGGCCCAACCAATGACAGGGGTGGTCAATTTATTCAATTCAATTCATAGGTTTATTTTCATAGCTTCAAACATAGTATATGCAATATATATATGTATATATATAACATAATAGTATATAAAATGTTATGAAGGTAATGAAAAAAGGCTAACTCTTAAAGACTAGCTTATCGAGTGAGCTGCCTTTTAATAAAACAACAACTTATACCGTTTTTCCGGCAAGGATACACTTTGAATATTATATAAATAGATCTAACAAATTTGATTGATTGATTGATTTTTATTTAAGTCATAATCAACAATTATACATGCGCGTTACAAAAACATAGAAAATATATAACAATTGTTTGACAAAAGCACATATAAAGTTGATAACCACTAAGGATAACCCATAAAGCTTAATAAGCTTATTTCCAATGGGGTCCTGGAGTTAACAAACGGATAATGTGACACGCAAACACTGTAAGTTAAAAAACTTAGGACTAATCACTAACTATATTTAATTAATATACAAAATCACAACTTTCTCTTTCGCTGGATCTAAGCACCAACATTTTTTTGACTTTAGCTTTAAACAATGGGAGACTACCTGATCTCTTAATGCTTGTTGGAATTAAGTTCCAGTCTAGGATGGCATTATAGTAAAAGCTTGCTCTTGTAGAACCGTTAACACGAGGAAC
>LQRL01094750.1:12867-30040 GCA_001703475.1 Hydroides elegans | reverse complement strand
TGTCTTCACATTTTGTTTTACTGCCAGTTAACCCACTAAAAGGAACTCACTTAAGCTTTTGACCTCCAAATGGATTGAAAAACACAATCTCTAAAGCTCTCCAAATCTAATATACTTTCATTCATTTGTTATATAATTTCATGATTCGGCGCATGCCTTTAAAAATGAATCAAGTTAATGAATCGGCGCATGCGCGTGCGTCACCAATTAATCACCATGTCAACGAGGCGCGCGATGAGCCAAAGTGATGAGCTGTCATTTTCAGGCCGCGTCCATACTGTGTCACAAACATGGATTCAATTACACTCCAGCACAGTTGCCCTTTGATCCGCAATCATATTAATGCTTTCCACATAAAAGCGTCCAATGAATGGGACTCGGCGTCTATTGGTTGACGCCATGACGACCATATTGTCACAAGTAGTTGCGCGAGATGCGCACAAGAGCTTGGAAACAAATGACGCCTCGATTGAACACAGTAATTTGAAAATGCCAATAACACATAAGCGGCCGATTAAATTGATGAGCTCCTCAAGACGTGAGAACTGTCGCTTTGCAAATAGATGCCCTGACTTTTCCTCTTAACCTCTTGCCAGAGCGTTGCTATTATATCCACTAATTGCATATCACTTGTATAGCCAGAAAGGGTTCTCTTATTTGTAAACGAAAATTTCTATAAAGGGTATCCTGATCTCTGAATATCCCTGTGGCGAAATTAGAAAACCAGGGGTGTTGATAAATGTACAATAGGTTGTGAGAAAGCAATGACTTTGCGTTAATCGGGACCGTTTAGACTGTTTCTTTTAAAGTGATAGTTTCATACAAAAAAGTAGCGCTCTAAGCATTCGGCGAGTAGAATAACATACAACAATTAGCTGGTTTAATTAATATTCAAAGCGCTGAGCAGGAGATAATGGGATTTGAATATGATATATTCAATTCATACATTCGCTTTATTTGATGTCCTAATTCGCACATAATACTCTGCGATCGCTTCAGTGGCAATACAAACGGAGACATCCCACGTCTCGCTACAAGTCAATCAACGCGCATTCGAAACGCTTAATCAGGCTCGGCAAGTGAACAAAAGATGGCGTCTCATAAGTCTTAATGTTAATGCTTAGCATATAACTAAGTATATACATTTCTTGCAGTTCCCCGCCCCTGCCCCTCGGCACTCTAGCACCACAATGGCCGAGCCTCGGGCTCGTTTTAACCTGAATTAACCCCGAAATGTTGGGTTGTCGACATTTCATGGCATGTGTATCCTCTTTAGCCTCATTAACTCATATCGTGTTACGCTTATTATTTTATTATTTTACCTTACAGCATCAGAATTCCAGGGCAGTTTTTTATTCGTTTCAAAATACTTACAAAACATCAGGTCAAACATGGTTTTTATTCTCAATATCAAATATCGCACAAAGATCTTTTCTTGTGAATACAAGTAATGACTGAAAATTGAATACTAAATATGAGGAAATTTGAAACTGACAAAATACATTATGGAATGTAAGACCTTGGGGTTTTGTAAATGAATTCGACCCTCAAAAATGTACAAAACTAATGTAAATGATAAGCAACTATTCATATGAGCTTATTATTTTTCAGGGCATTAATGATTCATGGGTGCTATATATTTCTGACCTTTTTGCTGCTTATTCATGCACTTTATAGTTTCAACATAACAAACAAACGTTATGCATATTTTATCAATTCATTCTTACTAGATTTGTTTATAGAATCGAATTAACATGATATATTATTTTTATAAATGAAACTTATATATCATAAAATATAACTTTGGTTTTTGTTTGATTTGTTGCAGACCTGAAAAGACCCCGATTGTCGAGCAGTGATTCTGACGAAAAGGAAGTCCCTCTGCAGCGCAAGGATACAATCTGGCGCGCGCACGAAGACCCATGTGATGATGGGAACGAATCAGAGCCTCACAAACCACAACCAAGTGACCGACTGTCCCCCATGAGCAGTCCCAAAAACAGTGACGTCACAAAGGAAAACGACGTCGTCACCAATATTGACTCCCCACCGCATGACGACTCATTCGACGCCAAAGGCTCCACTGACTTATTGTGCCGCTTATTCCCGCACATGGCTCGAAGCGTTCTCCAAATTATCGTGACGTCATGTCGTGGTGACGTCACTCGCGCCATCGAGCAGGTGCTTAGCCACCACCAAAAGGACTCCTTAGCAACCAAACAAAATGTCGCATCACCATTGTTACACAGCGCGTATCTAACGGCGGCCACACAATCGCCCTGTGGCATCAACGGACTCAAATCAGCATTTTCACCGGCAGCACTCTCTAATCTGACTCCGCCGAACCTGGCCCTGCGGTACCCCTATCCCCCGACCACTCGCGGTGGCGTGCCCTTTGGACTTACATACCCGCCACATTTATTTCCAGGGTTCGCTGGTTTCGGGTATAACTATAATACGGTTGCGGCTGCGGTGGCGGGGAATGCTCAAAAGCCAGCGATTGCTTATGAGCCATACCCGCGGCCATACTCAACGACTGCAACTGAAAAGTGATTAAATTGTAGAAAAATGTTATAATGTAGTTTGTACATTGTATGTTTAGAATAATGTTTATGTGTTTATCTTGTATCATATTATCTAATATCAGTTTAATTGATTTGGTAATGCATAATTGTAATAATTATTATTTTAAAATATCTGAACAATATAAATAGTCCAGCTATTTGAATTGTGTACAATCATAGATTTTTCATAATATTTTCAATGTTCATGTCAGGCTGTTTTATTGCAACAGTTGCGTCGGCTAACTATTTGTGACGGTACTCATTTCATTTTATTTGATAAAAACATATAGAGTCTATATTTGTAGTTTACTCGAGGGTAGTATTTTTCAAATAAAAATTATTACTAAATAAGCATGGTCATCATGTACGTTTCTTTACACCTACCGCATTAAATGATTAAAACTTAATGTTTATTTCTCTTCATCAAAAAATGATTACAAAAGCAAGAAATAATGTGGAAAACACATAAGAAATAAGAGATGTTGTGTATATCTTAGTAGTTAGGAATTGGGAGTTCTACATATAATGGTCTTAGATGTATAAAAAAATACAGCCCATGAAATTGTAAGTTTCAAATCATTCTCATGCTACATTTTATTGGAGCAAATGATCTTGTATTAGATAAAAACCTATTAGATACTGTTTTAACATATAACAATGGCTCCCCTCGTAACATTTTTAGACTTCAAGAATATGTTTTGATCGAATCGAATCATGACACGAAAATCTAATTGCACCACCGTAAAAAAAAAAAAACATCTTTTCTCGCCTTACTATTGTATGTGTTAATAACGACTTAACTATAACTCATGTTTTATTCAAAATCAAAACGATAATTCTCACTTTCTACGATGTTGTATCTTATCTTTGAAGTTGTTCTTTCATAAATAAAACTGTTATTTAAGTAACACCCTGTGCGAAATAGGTAATGGTTTATCCATTAATAAACGATTGTTCATTACTCTCTTAATTGTTTTCTTTATTTATCTAAGCTCACGTAACTCAGTTAATTCCAACATGTATTTTTCCCCGGGATCTGTCTGCGTGATCTCTAAATAAAACGGATACATGTCCTTACCACCAACGGCTACAGAAACATTAGATATTTGATCCGAGCACATTTCCAACTCTTTGCTTACATATGTCAAGCCACTTTGAATCGCGATGAAAAGTTACCCACGTCTTTTAGACAGCCAAAAAATCGCCATTAAATAGATCAGGTTATCAAAACGTAAGAGCGCAAGTAAACAGCCTGGGGCTTCATAACATAACGATATAATAAGCAGATGATTGTATCTGTTAAGTAACACTAAATACTATTAAAGTGTGTGTCAATGTTTAACCATGAATATTGAGGGTGTCAAATGCTACAATAATAGTTTTAAAACATATAGAATGACCTGTTATGAGATTTTAGTAGTTTTTCTCATAATTTAGGCTTTCTTTTTTCTCCTAATGGTGACATCACCTGTCCAACTCAATAGTTTTTAGGCGAACACACAGAAACATAAGGTTTGGATTACCAATATTCAACACATAGAGGATTGAACTCATTCCTTCCTCGTCATCTGGCCAAGCCCAAATTGAGGGGTATTTCAGCCATGTAAGCGGAATATAGCACAGAAAATGTATTACAAAACTATATTAAAAATGTTACAAGAAGACGTATAGCTCGTTCCTCTTCATATTATATGTTTATTAAATAATCATATGATAACTTTATTTTATTTAAAGAAAACAGATCCATGCATCCGAATATTATTGTAAATGCGTGTTCACGCAAAAACAAATCTTTTTTTTTTTGAATGAACAGAGGGGATAAATTGCTATGTTTTTATAAAAATGTTTTTTTTTTTCTGAGCTTTTTTGTTTGCATGAACGCGGCCTAAGAGTTACTTTGAATAACCGAATGAACATGAAAATAGACAATCACATAACAAATGTATGAACTATATAAAAATGTATATGGTTAATTAACCCGAGGCAATTTTACGTTGAGCAGTGATACACAAACAGATTAACGCCACTCTCTGAACTATATCATATTTGATATTCGAAAACTGATGTAATTTGTATTTTTTCATTGACTTAATTTAATGATCGACAGCAAAGGTCACTCTACCAAGTATAGGCTTTTAGTCAAAACATAATGTGAAGAAGAGGATTGATATAAGTTTTTCAAGTTTCCTTAATAAAATGTATCCATTCGTCTTTTTCGTCAAAAATTACAATTATTAACAATAACGCACCTTCCTGAACGGATATTTAAAAGAAATATTAATCAAACAAACAAACTGAAATGTTCTTTACATTAGTTGTGACTTTCATCATGGTGATACAAGGTTGGTGTAAAAATATTGATATATTTTCAGTTGATTCAATGTCAGTAGCTTATTTGATATTTTATGTAACACAAAAATTTGTTTACACTAATCATATTAAAGTTCACTTAAATATAATATGTCATTAAACGGCACATAGTGAGACATTTTATAACTTTTCATCCTTCACGCTCATGAAAAGTATGGATCAACCTCAATGTCTACCAAAACTAAACAATTTCTTAATATTATCATACGACAATAGACCAAATTAATCCAGGAACGATCACAATTAAACCAAATATGTTTACTCCCCTCCCAGTGTCATCCTCCTACGACAGCCGCTACCGCGTAGACGAGTCAGGAGTGATGGGCGTCACTCTGTCGCCCGAAGAGATGACGCGCGTGCGCAAACCAGAGGATGCTCACGTGACACAAGACATTTCGCGTAGCCATAGCAACGATGACCATAACAACGATAGTGGCGATTTCAAGAAAGTCTATTTGGATTTCCTACGTAGTCAGCTACCGACTACGGGGCCTGAGAGGGAGACGGATCGGGTCAATGCCTATGACTATGAGAATGACATAGATAACAGTCAGTCTTACTCATACGGAGATTTTAACAATGGTATTGGCGATGCTGCAAAAGAACTGAAGGAACCACGAAAGAAATCCGCGAAAACACTTAGTGCCAAATGCGCTTTGGAAGGAGGAACATGCGCCACATTCACAGATTGTGACACGACATCGCACATTTACAAGGGCTACTGTACAACCGACTATTCAGCAGTATGCTGCGTCCCGCGAGTCACCATTTGCCAGGCGAACGACGGTATTTGCACGGACGATCGTGAGGCCTGTGTGGCCGCAGGCGAGATAATGGGCCGAAAGTATAATCTCAAGTTCTACACGTGGATGGATTGCAATTCGACCCATGTGTGTTGTCGACCTTCGCAAACATTCACGCCTCCCGCTAGCACGCGAAAGTTAAAAGAAATAACCGCGAAAGCAGATGATGGAGATGATACTAACGAAATCGATGTGGCACCAACCCGTTCATCCGCGGGCCGCAAACGAAAACCAGTCATCGGAAAGAAAGTAAGAGCACTGAAGGGCTTCCAGGACGCCGTAAACCCCGATTTTGCTGGTTACCCCGAATCAGGTGAAGCACCTCAACAACAACAAACCACAGGTCGAAGACGCGTCGCAGGAGGACGCATGCGTCCCAACGCCGCTGGTCGCCGACGCGTTAATGCACTTCCGGTTCAGCGCCAAGTTGCACAAGCGCTTCCACCTGGATATGGAGTTCCCTATCCTGGTCTCCCGGCGCAATCACCCGCCTTACCATCGGCTAATCAGTACCTAAGCAGCGCCTATGGAGCGAGCCCGTATTCAGTCAACGATTACATGGCTGCCTATGCGGCTGGTAGTCCGGGTGCTGGTTCAGTGGTCAGTGGGTACTCACCGGCGACAAGTTATTCGCAAAGCAACGCCTATGGCGGAGGGGCATATCAGGCTGCTCTTATGGCGCAGGCGAATCCACAGGCTGTGGCAGATACGTCGCAGCCGCAGACTAATTCGTTGTTTGGAAATATCTTTCTTTAGACTTAACTTGTAGACACTATCTTTTTGAAATAAAATATCATAATCCGCCAATGTCTCATTGTTGATTTAAAAAACAAGTTTAAGATTTTAATGCAACTTTTTATATTAATTTTAACAAATATTATTACATCTGTATCTTATTTATTGCAACATCATATACATGTAAATTAAAGGAGCTCAGAGGCATTCATAGTGTTCTGTTATAAGTTTTAAATGAAATTTTATTTAGATAATTACGTTGATAAAAATTAAAATTTTGGCACGTTATATGTTCGTATTGACTTAAAAACATTCAAATAAAAGAAGGCAATAATACATAAAACATAATTAGCAATGTTACATAAAACGCAATTCATATCATAAAGGTAGAGAGTGCAAGGCCAAGGCTGTCATAAGAGGACCCTGATAAGAAGCATACAGGTAAAAACGATTGAACTATGTTCAGTGATTTTTACATGAACAGCTACACGTTTAGGAAGTTGGAATATGTATTTTGTTAATAAAACATGAATGATAGTGAAATCAATCTTGTATTGAGTCATACTTCCGTTATTTGAAAACACTGTACAATTTAGATACATGAATTATGATTCCGTCCCTCTAGAAATGGAATACATGCTAGTATCATAAACTTACAGGTATGCAACCTTTTGTGTATATTTATTTCAATAAGTTACATTTATCTTTTTAAAGGGTTTCCTGCTTGTCAAATTCCTATAAATAAGTAATGATTTAAAAGCAATGCATGCATAAGAGTTGAAACAACGACAAAGAAGTCTGAATGATGCACTTGTGTACTCTCGATTGCAATATCTATAATTGCGCAATAAATGCGAAATGTAAGACTGCTGTAATGTTACTGTCACAGGTTCATATTTTTAAATGGCAATGTTGATTCTACATCATTTTCTTTAATGCGAGACAAGATTGATTCATATGTATGTTTTATATTGTTAATAGTTTGTTTAAATTTTAGCATTTGCAAGACACATTTCAAGTTCAAATAAGTATTACATTGAATCACAATGTCATAGTGTAATTGCTAAAAACATATAACACAAATACTAAAAAACCGGTATAATATTAACGCTTCATGCTTATTGTTGTCTGTAATCTGCATAATTGTATTCATATATTTCTTTACTTTTTTGCAGCAAAAAAATGGCGACGTGCGTAGACCTGGAGGACGACGTCACGTGTTGCGTTTGCGTCGATCTCTTCACCGACCCCGTCATGCTCCCTTGCATGCACACATTATGCAACGCCTGTGCGCTACAGGTACGAGGCCGTAGTGGCAAGGCCAATGTCATCCAGTGTCCCCTGTGTCAAGCGAATTGCAAGTATTCGCAGCTGAGAATGGATTTCAATAAGAGGAAGCTGGTGGATATATACAAGAAGGCGTTGGATAGTGCCACGGCCCCACAAAGTATACCGAGCGATGATAAGTTGTGTGGGTACTGTGAAACGGAGGAGGCAAGTTGGAAATGTGTTGACTGTGATATCAATCTATGCATGAAATGTAAAATCGGACATTCAAAAATCCCGGTTTGTAGCTCACATGTTATCACAGAACTGGAACGATCAACACCAGTTGTATTTTCGGAGGACTCTGTTTTGTATAAACTAAGGGAATATGAAAGAAAACTTGCGTCACTACAAACTGATTGCAAAGATAACTACGAGAAAATCGAAGAATATACGAGATACATATACAAAGAGGTTGAAGAATTGAAGAAAACGTTAGCGGATCTAGAGCAGAGTATTATTCGAAAAACGCAAGCAAAGATAAAGCAGGAACGAGATAAAGGTATAGGTATTTTAATGAAGGAGGAAACTACTATGAATAAGCATAGTGGTGAGCTACATGCGAAACAAAATGAGCTCGAGGAAACACTGGTTGTAATACGCAATGTGTTACAGGAGCATGGAAACTCATCATCAAAGGACCAGGATCCTTTTCTGTTAGATGTGCTTAACCAAGCAGAGAATGTCCATAATGAATTTCAGTCGACCATCGAAAAGCTCACCGTGCCAAATGAGAGGCTGTTCGCAAAAGTGCTTTCGCCTGATTGGAACAAACTCGTGAAAACAATTGACGTGTCCGTACCGAGAAAGCCAACAACTCCAGCTGCTGCTCAGTCTCAAAACGACCAACCTGAGGGCGCCTCTGCAGAACAACCACAGGCCAGTGCCGCGGAGGGCGCTGAAGGTTTGTCACCAACTGCACAAACACCGACATCGAAAATCTCGTCATTCTTCTCGAAAAGATCAGGCAGCCAAAAAAGGCAAGACAACAAGAGAGATACCAGTGCCAAGAGAAAATCATTGCGATCGCAGAGAAGAAACGCAGCGGAACAAATGACAAGTCCACCACGACAGCCATTATCATCGGACAACCAATCCACAGTAGTACCAGCGGCACCTACATCCCCTAATGAACGAGCACCTCCCAATACCCCTTTACCCAGATCCGCTCTCTCCTCTTCATCAAGAAGGCCTCCACGACGCCAATCGAGTGACTCAGATATCATGGGTCGACCACGTGGTCATCAAAGTCGTAGAGAAGTCGCCTTTGCGTTGGCTGAGAGTCCTCCGCCTTATAGTTCATGTGTCAGCTCGATCGCTGGTTTTGTATTGGACGCTCCTGTGATTTCTGGTGCCTTTAGTATTGGTCCGCCTTCTTTGAGCACGTTCACAGGAAAGCATCTGATCAAAACGCCCCTATATGGCTTCAATACGCGACCGAATCGGATACATATCATTGAGAACACATTCTGGATTGTACTAGAAGATGGATCCATCACTGCGTTGAATCGAGATAGAAGTCATGCTCGTGATTTCAGGGTCCATATGCCGTCTCAAAATAGTCCCTTAGACGCCGGTGTTCCATTTTCAGTATCCGCTGTCGCATCTGCGCATAACGGCGATATCATTGCCGCTTGTGTTGGCATAGCAACCCAGGGTAACAGCGCCACGTTTGCTAATTCACAGCCCGGCCTGTGTATCGTCAATGAAAGCGGTGAATGTCTTCACGTGATCTCGCATGACCACTACCTGGAACTAACTCGCGGCGGTGAATCCATTTATGCGTTGCGAAAATCAGACCGAAGTGTCATGGAATTCAAACTACTCGACAATTACTGGACTTTCATTCGTAAAATCGAACTCGTGCCAACAACACAATACACGCACCTGCTATGTTACGACGAATACCTGTACGCATCAGCGATGCTTCCCGACGTCATTCACAAAGTGCACTTGCACTCTGGCCAAATCAAGACCCTGGGCTTTCGCGGCCCTGGAGCCCCTGGAGAACTGCGGTCGCCCCGTGTATCATGCACGGATGAGGAAGGAAATGTGCTGGTGACGGATTATTGGAATAACCGGTTGCAGGTGTTGTTGGCTGATAATTCGTGGTGGGTGCTGAATGTGGAAGGGAATATCGCGGGGCCACAGGATGCGGTGTTGGATGCCACGACGAATACACTGATGGTGCTTTCATATGTGGACAGAATGTTGTATGTCATTACTGGTGTTTAGATACTGTAATGAATCGGTATGGTTTCGTTTGTTTCAAGATTATATTCACTGGTAAGTGTAAATAAAGAATGCAATCTTTATAATCATGCAAAGTACATGTATAGTAATTAGAAATTAAGACGCGTTACTTAAATGCAACCATGCTTTCCGCTATCAGTTTGCCATTTCGGACATGTCATGTAACCCTAAATTAAATTGTCTCAAACAAACAATATCTAGTCTAGTCATTCTATGAGCGAAGTTGCAGTCCTTATTATTATCTAGATATGTTTAAAGCGCTTTTTATGGGTTACGTTTAAAATGTAAAGACAATGTCGTGTATTTCGCATTTTCTCAAGTGATCGATTGCATAAATGATTATTTCGAATGTAAGATCGATGAAACGCATACTCCAAACGACTACAGTTGATTCTAGATTTGAGCATAGGCGACAGATTTACGGGTCGCTGGGCCGCTCATCGATTCAAAAATATTTGATCGATTCCGCGACTCTAATATTTGTGTCACATTCCTTGGTGACACACTCTGCAAGGCCCATGTCACACAGCCGGTTTAATCTTGAGTACCTTTTTATTGTTAACTGCTTTCTACATTTATTGCATTATGACTATAAGAAAGCGCCTTACATATTTTCTTGATAAATGTTATATTTAAGAAAAAATATATAAAGATATGTGACCATTTATGAATAGTTATACATTTATCCAAGTATTAAGTTTGAGTAAATTGAATAAATATACTTAACAGCGCTTTGGTGGCATATGTGATATGTGATATGTAAAATAATTGCCCATAAAATTACGCTAATTTCAATTATCAATCTAGGGTACAATCTAATGTTCATGATTTTATTTTGAATATGCCGAAAATATTGTTTTATGGTTTTTGCTTGATGATCAAGTTTAAGCGTTTATTATTTTTCGATATTTTTTCTAGTCATATCTCGATTAGGAAATTGTTGTGTGACTATGTGCCATGTGACAAAAATTGATTTGATAATTTCTGTTGATATTAAGTTAAAATTACTTTTGACATAGTTTGTGCTTAAAATGTCAAATGGAAAATGGAAAAGTCATAAAATTTAAATGCAATTATAATTTCTATACAACGATATTTATAGAAATAAAATCATTCATACCAGTTCGATTTAATATCGTATGTTGCCTACAAAAAGGCCTGGTCATTTTGGAAGAGTTCTTCGAGCTTTTCATCACCAAAAAAAAACCTTCATTTGACAACGTATTCGTTATGAGCAACGCAAAACTCTACTTATACGCTACATGCGTTTTTAAAGCAAGTCTGAGCCTCGCAAACTAGGTGGAGGTATCACAAACAGTTCTATTTTAAAAGCTGTCTGTGATCTGATGGCAAGTTTTCACCTCTTTTCGCCTGATCCCACTCGACAAGAGTCAAGCAAAGTCAAAATGACGCTTTTAATTTGGCTGATTTTTTGTGGCGGACGTATGCACAACCTGGTCTCAGCTTCGTATAGCCGGACGTAAGTAGACGCCCGAAAACGTTCATTGGGGCTAAATGATAACGTCCGATTTACGTCATGTCCGAACGCCCCTTTTACGGACGATCCTTCCAAGTGGATGTTGTCAAAAAAATCTTATACACTCAATTTGCATATGTATAGTTTTAACTTCTTAACCAAACTAAAGTTACATGTTTTATTATATTATCAATAGATTGAAAGAATCTTGTATTTTAAGGCTTTATTTTTTATTTGGTTATTGCCCGATAAACGTAAATCAATAGATTTCTCAACACAAACGGCAACTTATATGAGTACACTCTTTCATTAACTTTTTATCGAACTAAAATAGAACTCATCAAATTAAACTAATTCATTTACGCTAAATTTATTGAAGCATCCATTATATAAAATAATTTATATGTTTTTTCTTATAGCTAAACATTCTGATAAGTTTCGAAAATCACTACATCGAGGAAGCGGTTTAGGTGTTCCATTCTTGGTTGAAATACTTTTAGATAAACGGATTAATATTGTGTTATATATTGAAACTATGCTTCAAAATGTACTCATTTATTCCGAAATAATAAGACATTAATAATGCGATATCAATGATGTGAGTAAAATGACTCAATAACAAAATTCGATTAATCTAGCAAAAGTCTAATCAAACGGTATATTTCATGGTTGGTGATTTTCCTTATTTCTCTAATAGGAAAACAGGTTTATACAAAGCTAAATTTAGCGACAGTGAACATGATTTTTCATTTACTATGAATTTCAGTCATGAAATTATATGTTTACGTTTTTTTACAAATTACTTGAAGATAATATATGTTACATATTTATCTCCTTATCAGATATCAAGTACTATATATCTTGAGCTACATATATCATGTGCAAATCACCAATGTGTGTTTTAAACAAAATACATTTTTTTATATATTTCAATACGGAATATACTGAGTTACCAACATGAGCAGCACATTCGATCACAAACTGCTCATCACAAACCAGCTCCTTTCCTGTCTTCGCTCCCTTTTGTCCGTCCCTGTTCCCTCGATCGCGACCCCTCGAGCATCGTGGCGACAGCTGCGCGTGTTCATGCGTGGCAGTTGAGTCGCATCCTCTTTTTTTCAAAAAGCACTCAATCGATGCGGCCATGGCCAAGCCTTTTCAATGGTTTACTTAGATATGGCAAGTCATTCATGCTTGACTATCGATTTTGATTTTTTAAATGGCAAATTTATGAAATGATTTATTGATTAAGAGAAAATGTAATTTTCATGAAGCGCGAATATTTTCATTTATCTATAAGGGATATTGCACTAACATGATCAGACTAAATAGGAACATATTGGTAGTTGTTTTTGGTGATTGTCCACATGTCAAAATTTCCACATGTCCGAAGGTCCGCATGTCCGAAGGTCCGCATGTCCGAAGGTCCGCATGTCCGAAGGTCCGCATGTCCGAAGGTTTAAATGTACCAAATTATAGAATCATATCAAATCTATGTTTAAGACGGATATAAGACGTTTATGTCGAAAATAAATTGTTCAGTCATATACCCACTCTCACCCTAGCCTAGGCCAACTGAGGAAGGGATGCTCCTTTTAACTTCATGTCAGCTACATTTTTAGCATCGAATTGAATAACTCGAGACGGTCAGGCGTCTGGACCTTCGGATTTCTGACATGGAACCATTGCATTTAATATCATTTAAAATATAATATCGACCAGATTGCCTATATTTGAATTTTGAAAACCGGGTATTGGATGCGCTCCATCAACTTGCAAAATGCATACATTCGTTCGTATTTCACACCACACCGCATTGTTCTGCTCGGGTTGTTTTCTTTTATCATCTCTTATCATCCTATGTTAATAACATAGTGGCAACAGCATTTAATCGTGTTGCTTCTAATGAACAATATGAAACACATATAAATCGCTTCGATTAAACGTTTTCCCCTGGATTGCAACCAACTGTTTATCTCCATATGGTTTCAATCGCAGGTGGGAATGTAGAACTTAAAAGCGCATACGACTATAATTGCAACTTAGAAGGTTTTTGTTCTCATCTGGAGAAAAATGTTGTTCTAGGTAGAGATTGCTAGAAGGTCCATAGAGTTATCGTAATGGCCCGGTCAGACAGACATATCCGTGGTATGGAGGTTAATCAAAGTATCATTCCGTAGCTACACACTACGAATGCAATCCCCATCACATGCTCAAATGCTATTGTTGATCAAAAGCTAAAGGTGCAACAAACTAAAACATTTGTATGTTTTATATATACATAATCTGTATAAGATTTTGAGTTTATTGATATATCCCAATAGGTGAGGGTCGTCCAAAAACGTCAAATTTTTATGACGTAAAAAGGAAAACTCATTCAGCAGAGGGGTAGAAACTGGGGTCCGAAACCACCTTGCTTATATCTTTCAGCCCCTCCCCTCCTCCCCCTCCACCCGAGCTCATGGGCGCTTAACCATTAACGAGAGTCCGAGACCACCAAAGGTGGTTCCGGACTCTCGTTCATACCCTACTTTCAGCCCAATTTAAAAACCTTTTTATGTCCCGACATCGAACTTCTTACCTCTGGCTTCGTCGCCATGTTGCAACTACATTCTTTCTACGTCCACAGCCATCTATGGTGTTATGGGTTCAAATGATAACGTTATTTTATCGACATCTTGCCTCGTGTGATTTGAGTGCATGGTTAGCCAAATATCATGGACATCTAAAATATTGGTTCCTTGCAATTTTAAAAAAAAACGAAAAAAGAATGATACACTTTTACAGAAACAAATTGACATTTTAACTTTTTGGGAAAATTGGATTATTAGAGTACATTAAACCCGTTTATAAAAATGACACATATTTGATCTCTACAATAACATAAAATATATCGAGACTCAACAAAAACCCTCGATCGATTTTGCTTCTTGTCCTGTGCAGGAATGCAGGCAGAGAAAAGCGCAAACAAGTGATGCGCGTTTACTCATCTTTATTGAGTCGCCATCTCTCAGTGGGCAAATCGATTTCCTATAATTTGCTGTCTTTTATCGATCTCTTTTATTATTAAAGCAAAGTGTAGGGTCCTACAACGGCTCAGTGGTTTTAGGGCCAAAAGTGAAATTTCAATTCGAAAATCTGTATCAAAAATAACAGGAAGAATTTGCATATTTGCATATAAATTTATTACACTTGAAAATAAATCAATCATCAACAATGGCAATGAGTTATTTCATATACGTTATGAATAAATAAAATGATTGAATAAATATAAAGCATTTCAAATCATAATATTGAAACGGAATAAAATATTTTCACAAATAATCCGTTTTAGTGTTAATTTAGTATTGATTCATAGAAGAATCCATTGTTAGCCAAAGCAGCTCGATAGTTGATGCTCAACAGTGATTTTATAAATTTACTTTGCTGCTAAATGTGTGAGCGTGCATATCTTTACATGCGAAGCATATGTTAGTGTTTATGTAAATGTAAATCAGAATTTTTCTTTGAAGTTCAACAATTTACCTACAAGGTATGATTTGAAGTTATTGAAAGACTCAAGTAAAAGACAGAGACAGTGAGGTCTCATTAAGATCGCATATGTCAATTGGATAAATGAAGATCACTTATGGCTAAGAATTCGAAATGATAGATTTGTAGCTGCATGAATGTTCGGAATCTTTGACTTGGCATCAAATATTCTGCTCACTATTTTTCTGACGAGGTCTTTCGTGGCTTACGGGCAATACCGTGACCGCGATTCTCATGAATTAAAAAGAATAATTGATTAATAGATTAATTTGGTCGGATCAATATTGAAACGAGACGATCATTTTAGGGCATTTTGGGTTAAATAATACGAATTGTAGTTTTTTTTCAATTTTTAAAAATCAACATATTTCATTTTTATTCAATTAACATATTGCTATTTTAGATTTGATCCATATTTGTTATAAGCGTTTTCAATACGCCAAATCGTGGGTATTTTTCTATAGCTTAATTCGTGATTTTAAAAAATCCGCGTATTTATACACATATATCGTATATATGTGGTTTTCTAGCTTATCTCGAATATATAAAACTGCTAGTCGCATACAACCCCCGTCGGCAGTTGCCAGCGGCCTTGATGATTCGCGATGCGCGATTTTTTTTGGCATCAATTTGAGGTCAATGTTTGAACGTCCATTTCATTCACAATAATTGCAGCTGAGCGAAGCTATACCTGTATATGTATTTCAATATGGCAATAAAATGGATAAATTAGTTCAGATTTATGAATTATTGATTGGTCTTGATAAAAATCTATTTATGTTTATACGTTTTTATATTTTACGTTTAATATAATAGAATGTTGTACCGTTAATATTACAGCATTCACAAAATACATAATATTATTGAAACCATCACATGATATAAACTATTTGCTGGTTAGTGATTCAGCTCAAATAGCTGCTTTGGATCCATGATTCTTGAATCAATAATGCAGACACTAGCTATCTGGATTCTTGGGATAGCTGTCCTCTGTATATGCATAGCAACAATAAAGGGCAAAACATAAGGACACCGAGCAAATGAAAGGGCAGTAAGGAAAACGTGCAAATTGATGTATTGAAAAAGGTAGCAGCGTTATAGGCCCTAGACCATATAGAACGAATGTTGTTATAATTGCATAGCTAATACGCGCGGTCCATCGATTTGCTACAGAAACACACATAGGCAATACTGAGTAGATTAGCAAAGAAATACCTTATGCTTTTGATGCACCTAGCCTGGGATAGTTGGATATTATTCATGCTTTGTGGATATGTTTATGAACGCATAATCCAACCATATGTGTGATAGTTCATGCAACAACTCGGAATATTTAAAGACTAATACAAAGTTCATCAAAATGGATAACTATTACTTCGTTGCAAGGTATGTTCAAAAGTTAAATGTTAAGATAATCAAATTATTTGCGGATTTATCCTATCGATGGGTGTCAAGGGTATTGGGTGCAATGATTTATGTTAAACTAGCGTTTTTTTTTTGTTTTCGATGTTGGAAAATCACCTTCATAAATTCGCAACGACATGATCTAACGAAGCCTCGGTATCGCAAACAAATTTCGTTCACGATAAATGCTAAAACGATAAATACATTAAAGCATGGAAGTATAAACCCTTGAACGCTAAATGATAACGCAAGTTCGAAGATAACGCGTCGATGTATATCTAAAATAAAACGCGAGGTTAGTCAACTTTCTTAATATAACGTATGTCTATGATAAAAACACTGCGTGATCCATAATAAACGATCACATGTTGTAGGGAGCTTCTGCGAAAACAATCAGTCGGGAAGTAATATACTGGTCAACCGATTTATACTGGTCAACCGATTTAAGTTTTAGCTTATAACTTTTTTATCTTACACATGGTATCTTTTTAAATTTGCACAATTGGCGGAGAAATGTGTATGTTTTAGGGGAAAACATCTAAAAGCTTGAGGTATTGCTCGAAATTGGTGCACACTTGGGAAGATTTGTAGAATCTTAGGAAATATCGTAGTTTCATTGAAAAACTGCACGTACGATATTTTGTATTTGGCTTCAATTTTTGGAAAAAAAATGGTCTCTATATATTCCAATGTACATGATTATTAATATA
>LQRL01094746.1:2142-19089 GCA_001703475.1 Hydroides elegans | reverse complement strand
GGGGGGGGGGGGGGGGGGGGGGGGGCTTTATTTAGAACCTTGTCTGCTGCGTTGCCCTTTTTGAAACCATAGATTCTATTATAGAATTGATGTCAGAGGACTTTATGGTCGGTACCTTTGACATGAAACTCTCTGAGACTTTTTGGGACAATTTCTCATCTCAAGTCTAGACTAGATTTCCGTTAGTTTAAGCCAAGAAAGCTAGTCTAGACTTGAGATGATAAAATGACCCGTTATATTTTAGTTATGTAATCATATAATTATTATATTGAAATAAAGTCAAATTGTGATATTTCTGCTCCGTGGAATAGTTATGGTTGACAAAAAAAATCACCTGAAATAAATATGACCAAAGATTTGCACCTTTAATCTATGTGTATTGTTATGCATGTTACAAACATGGAATCCTCATTTAAAAAAAAAAACATGTCCGCCTTTAACCATTTGTCCGACAAAAGTAAAGTTTATCTTCGATGAAAAATGGTCTTTTTAATATGTATATAATTTTAAGTCTATGTGTCAATTTTCCAAATATTTAGTTGTACAGATCATGATCACTGTTATATTTTACCTAAATACTCAAGGACATTCCAAGGTTCAAAATGTTGAAATAGTCCCCTTTTTTATATGAAAAAAGTGTGTTAGTGTCAGAACATCAAAGAATTTCCCTATTTAGTTGGGCAAGGTTCTTGTGCAATTATTTAGGTAAAGTAACCTTAAACCTATAAAAGATGGTTCCTTGAAATTTCACCAAAAAACATCAGTTATATCAAGGACATCAAACGGTTAAAACATGATCTTGATTAGTTTGGCTTTGATTGTTATTCAGGAAGTTATATTTCCTCAATTCTTAAAATGCATTCAGATTATTCGAGGTTCTGTAAAGAAAGCTATAAATTAGAATTGACTAAAGCCCCCGATTTCATTTTCTTTGAGGGGACTTGATTACAGTGTGGCAGTTATAAATATGTTAGCACATATCGACTAAGCGAGCAGACTACTTATTAATGATTGACATAAGTATGATAAAAGTAAAGATAACTCTTTTTTTTAATGAATAGTAAAAAGGCTTTAAACTGTTTTTGAAGAAGTCGTGCATTATGTGTAAGTAACGATTTTCGATCAATATTCGCCCAGCCAAGCTTGGTTAGTCAAAATATTAATGTTGGTAATACGTGAAAGATAAAGCCACTGTTAACGCTATCGGTTATACATTTGAATATCGCTTATCACAAGATAAAGAAAGGAAGCAATGAAATCATTACACATGCATATTTATGTTTAGCGTCATGAGTCATGATATTTCTGCCAAGAAGGATATAGCGAAACACAACAAAAAAAATATATCAAAATAAACACGGGATTGATCTGGTACCATATGACAAGTATGTCCGTTTAGGTTTAACGCAGTGGAACATTGTGAACATAAAGACACGGAACAAAAACATAGATATAACATTTATTTTTAATATGGCGATCGAGTTACAGTCAATATTTGTTATGGGATTTACACAAAGCAGCGTGTGGGTATATTGAACTATTCGCGGTACCACCACTGTCAAACACTCACACAAAGCTTTCGACAAAGAAAAAAAATCGCAAGAAAATATACAGTGCCACCGAAACGTCTATGCTAAATGCTTGCGCTATTACCGGGGCACATACCTTATGGGTATCACTTACAAAACCAGAGAGGAGGGTTGGTCTGCGTACAAACGTCGTTTACGGCATATAGAGTCTATTCAAAGTGTGACTTATATTATGAAGAGATGTAATGACATTTGACGATGGCTTCTTAACAATGACACAAAATTACACACACACAAAAGTGTCATAGCATGACTAAAGTGCATGAAAAACGAAACATTCATTGACTACTTCGTTTTTTCAACATAAGGAGATAAAGGGGAAATCGTTTTTGCGACCCCGCTTACTGTATGATATAATAACAATGGATTAAACAGAGTGTACAATAAAAGGATATAGTTTCTCTTTTTAATTGCCATTACTGTTTTTATTAGTCTAATAGTTGCTATATGTGGACATGCAACGAAATTTAAAATTAAAGCCAGAGTGTGGTAATTTGGTATTTTGGTGACAATGTTGTTGAGACAGTAAATATAAGGGTTATTTGACATTTTAACTGTAATTATTCAAATCAATTACAAACTTTGGATACATATTGATTTAGAGATTAATTAAAATATACAGGTGGTCCAATATGCAAACTGACAAATAACCAAATGGTAAGTGGTTTATAGAAGCCCATTTCACAGTTTTTTATTCATGTTTCCAATTAAGTTGATATGAATATCTTATAATGATATCGATATCGCATTTTGTTTCCATAGTTTATCCTATTAGCGTTTTTTTATGTCGATTTCAATAATTTTATTTCATGTAATCGTGTGGGAAATATAAATGTATACCGCCTGAGTGTTAGATAAGTTTCAAACGGAACCACTCAACACTATTGATAAGACGAGATTAATAGTATTTTTCTTGGACGGGAGGTAAGAGTATACTGGATAAAACAAAAGATTTTGAGTGAGTAACAATAACCCACGTACATCGAAGATATGCTATATGTATATACGTCTGTTAGTTTTTAACACAATTATAAAAGAAAGTATTGATCTTTCTAATGGATACTTATAAATATGATATATTTGCAAATCTAAATATTTCAAAAAAACAAACTTGGATGGTGACCTCTGACTTTGTATCGTTTTAAGTTACTGTTTATAACCGGACCTGGATATGCTGGTTCAAATTTTTCAAAATGTTGATTGAAACTACAACTCGTAATCTTGACTTCTATGCAGGTTTGCAATGGTTATCCTTTCTGGGCAATTTATTGGATTATTTTGGTTTACCAATTTGGACATTTTTGCACTCAATTGACAATAATTTTTTATTATTGTTATTGTGCGAATTAATTCTCTATGGGGCCAAGTCGTTCCAACAATATTCTAAAAAGATATATATGACCGTATTGTTGCAGTTACATACAATACATTCATGAAGTGCTAATTTCATGTGTGAAATCATACATGTATAACCGATATTTAAAAGCTCAATGTAGTTTATACATATATTTGTGGTTTATTTTCATCAAATTATGTTTTTCTAATTTAGTTTGATAAGTGTAAAGCTCTGTAGATTTTTCACGAGGATATTCATATTTCTTTTTAACATTTACCCCTCCATAATTATGCATAGGTCTTCCAATATGTGACGTTTAGATTTTTCTCAATTTTATGAATATCGGATCTGTTGCAAAATCGAGTAAGAAAAATTAATCAAAAGTACAAGATCAGATGTAAGCCCTAAGTCAGACCCTCGTTTTGGGTAGGAAGTTGTTCGTAATATGAGTTTATTTATTTTTACTTATTGTTTTAGTTTCATACATGTAAAATACTAAAACAGTGACATGAATAAAGCTTGAAGAACGTAAAACCATGACATCAACGAATGATATGGGCACGTATGCAACCAACCATAGGTCGACAGGTTAAAGACTTAAACTTAACGGCAGGTTAAACTTAACAATGAAATAATTTAGATCACAATGTGAACTAGGTTTCAAACTGAAGGTACTTATTCTCTAAAATAAATATAGTTGACTATATTAACATAATATTGTCATGGCAAAGCGATAATATTTTCCTGACATGTTTTGGTGGTTTAGTTAAAGTACCAGTGAAGGACAAACGACTTCAACCTGTTAAGCAAGTGAGTGAATTCTTTTCCGTCAACTACATTGGGACATAAACAATAAAATGTTGCCCCAGGCGCCCTGTCTCCGCCTTGTCATTTATTATCATTTGCATTGAAGTCTCCCTTGTTAGATGCACAGGAACGGAGCCAGAGGCGCTATTTATTTATATGGATAAAAGTGTTAACAGTAAGCATTGTTATATGGAAATAAGAACATGTCTCAGTTCGGACAGATTTGATTAAACCCTGGCACTTGATAAGAAATTTTATATTAGAATTTGGATTACCCGAATTCAGTCAAACACAAGAATAATATATTACAGTCAATAAACATAAAGACAATACATTTTCAAAATAAGTAAATATCCTGTCTATCTTCACTGTCATAAGAAAATGTTAAGATGCAGATATTCATAAATGTCCTCAAATCAAAATTGTAATTTAAGAAGATGTAGCTTAAGATGTGCTTTAACACTTTTATCACTTTTAAGTGTCGAATTGTATACCAAATCACTCATAGTAACGGCATTTAATATCATTCTCCTTTCAATTCACCACTGTTCAATTCAAACAGTTGTCGTGTCCTGGAAGTGAAGCCATAACTTTTCTTGTAATGACAACACTCGGTTAAACCCTTAAGAATAACTAACTGCTGTTATGCCTCAGTGTAGCTCGCCAAGACCCAAACTAAGGGAGCCTCAGGTGTGCACTCGTTTTGCGCATTTTGAGTTTTTTTTTATTATAATTTGTTATTTTTCTAAGAAGACGTTAAGAATTACTAAAATTAAAACGATATCTTATATGTAATCACATTCTATCAATAATATTTGAATGATTCAAAATGAGATTAATTGATAAAGGAAATAACATTGTTATTTGAATCGACATTTTTATTTGTGCAAGGACAAGGATGATATAGATACTCCAGCGTTATTTGTTTTGCTATTTTGTTCTTTTGATTTCGTGGCGATCGCAGAATACCCCACAAGCGCCTGTCCTCATTGCTATTAAGCGTTTTGCGAGCCCTGTCCTGTCTTCAGTTATGTGCTCTAAAAGTAAATGGCAAGATCAGGACCCTGGGGCTTAAACATTCTTTATTAGATTGTTTAACGACTCTAATCATACAGCACGTAATTGAATTCGAGATATGTTCCTGTTATTTATTTTGAAACATGCACATGAGGAATTTCCTATGAAATCTGCGAAAGATATTAAAATCGAATATCGCTAGTTTAACAATATATTGTCTTTGAAATTCGCAGCGATCGCTGAGGCCTCTATGTGCCTTATGCGAACCATAAACCTGTCTTCTTCCGTCGAAATTAACACATAAAAACATATATAGTCGTTTCTTGAAACACACATCTAATATTCCATGTGGTACCAAATAGTAAGAAGCTATGGTGTGTTAGATTGTGGTAAGAATAAAGAATATGTGACTCGTCAACATCTATGTATTTAATAATATTTAAAACCTATTCACTGATTATTTTGTTGGATTATCATATAACTTAATCTTGAGTTGATCCCAATTTTGGTAACGCGACGGGCAGGGTACAACTGTATTGCAATTAGTCACATGATTTAAGCAAAGCAATTGCAATTAAGTATAACAATCGTTGTTTTATAAACAACAATGAAGTTAGTGTTAGTTTAAGTATTAAGATAATCAAGGGGCAAATAATATATACAACAGTTTAAATAATATTGATTTTGCTAAGGAAATATGATGATATTAGTATGATTTACAAATAATACTATAGCGAAAACTCTTATTATGTTTACGCATCGTTCAAAAGGTATGTATGAACACGAAAACGTTTTTTTTTTTTTCGAAAAAAAAAACGTTACAATTAAAATAATTATAATTTAAAGCGTTTTTGATCGATGCAAAGTTTGAGAATTTAGTGATTTCAAATATATGTAAATTATGCATGCACATAGTGGGTGGTTAACGAAATTCAGATATGTTTTGTCGCTTGGCTTACTGTTGTATTTACCGTGAATTCTTGATATAGTAGCCTCTATTTTTATATATTTTTTTTAATGCCCATAAGAGTATTGTGATCACCCTATAAAGAAAAAAAAGTGAAAATAACTACTGGCTATTTCGCCGAAAAACGATGTTCTTACCCTGCTTACTGTCGCCAACATAAGGGGTAGTAAGTAAGCAACTGGTACGTCGGAATCGTTCATTTTTTTAAAAAATCAAGAATTCAAATAATGAAGTAAAAGCTCATTGTGTAGCTCAAGATAGGAACAACACCGAAGTCTGCAATACTACCACTAGATTTAATTCATCGATTCCGTTATTTAATTGCGAACATCGTTGTTTTCATAGTTCATGATGATCGAATCGTACGATGATTATTCAGTATGTCGCCATGGTGTCATTTATATCAATTTCGTAAATTAGATACGTCTGCCCAACATCAGCCGACATTGGGGTCCGCTTGTTCCACCAATATGATACCCGTCTGCAAAGAAATATCTAATAAAGGGTAGTTGTGGTGAACAGCAAATTCAATTTTCGATATTCAAATATGAGAATGGCCAAAAAAAAGTTCAATAAAAGGCATCCATCTTATTTCGATCATAAATGATAAAATGCGCAGTTACATGATTGCATAAACCACAACGG
Organism: Hydroides elegans; assembly: GCA_001703475.1. Taxonomy (NCBI): domain Eukaryota; kingdom Metazoa; phylum Annelida; class Polychaeta; order Sabellida; family Serpulidae; genus Hydroides; species Hydroides elegans. The sequence goes on along the minus strand of LQRL01094746.1, from coordinate 12,728 downwards.
GTCGGAATACATATGTCTAGATTATAAATTTATGTTGTTGTTTTTTTTTAAATATGAATACAATTATATACAATGTCATGTGACAATACGTTTTTCAATACATAATCAAAATGTGACAATTTTTATCGATACATCGAGAAACGTTGTTTATATATTACCTTCAAATAAGATACGCTTCGCCAAAATTATATTTAACGGCCTGGTCACATCGTGAGATTGGTAAAATGCAAAGTTAAGCTCTCTCCAGAACCGTGACGAAAATGGCGTCCCTAAACTATAATACGCAATAAGCCCATAACGTTTTATTAATTGTTAATATGTAGCGTGATCACCAAGACTAAAAGGACCAAGAAATGCGTCCGAGCTATCGACTTAGCGTTTAATGTAGACCAGTTATATATAGTTAAGTTACTATATATGCTAATAATGTCTTATAGTAGCCGTCATGTGTCGTTGTCTAGCCAAAATCGCATGCATTCCTGAAAAAAAGGACCTAGATATATATATGCATATAAACTTTGAAACGGAACCTTAAACCAGATATGTTCGAATACAATATGACTCATTTTTTTCGCATTATGAAAATATACAAATGGAGAATCATTCTTCAAAATATTTTAGGAGGTTACGGAATTCGTCATATATTTAATTAAATTGAAATATTTCAATTAATCTTTATTGATTAGAAATATTCAAATTGCATCGAGTCAGCAAACTAATATTCAACACTTAAACTATGGCGACAGCGTGGGCTTCTTTTCACGAAGATGCGTTTTCATACTTTGCATCAAGTAATTTACATGCGTTTTTTTTAAACCGAATTAAAGAGTATAAACCCGAAATACAAGAACTGTTGTTTATTAAATTAGACCTAAATATGACCACTCGAGCCGTATAAATGAACAAAAAATAGCACGACCCCCATCTGTATCCCTTCTTCCTTCCCTTAACCCCCTGATATATTAACCTTTAAACCGTATGATTTGGCAAAGTTGCATATCGCTCCATCTAATAATCATGACGTCATAATCGTTTTGGTTTACAGACAGCATGCTATTGGCGAGCACGGCTCTGGTAGGCGTGGTCACGCTCGCCCTTTACTTCTACTGCAGCAACAGGAAGCGGAATCCAGCCGAAAACTCAGGTATGGTTCAATTGCATTGTAATATATATGTATTAAAAACATAGCAACCGGACGTTTTGATTGACCGGACACCTCGCTTGACCGGACACTTTGCTTGATCGGACACCTTTAATGACCGGACACTTTGCTTGACCGGACGCCTTGCTTAACCGGACACCTTGCTTGACCCGACGCCTCGCTTGACCGGACACTTTGCTTGATCGGACACCTTTAATGACCGGACACTTTGCTTGACCGGACACTTTGCTTGACCGGACGCCTTGCTTAGCCGGACAACTTGCTTGACCGGACACTTTGCTTGATCAGACCTATAGTTAAACAGGACAGTTGTCAACGGTCACTTTGAGACTTGTTGATGCTATTTTCAACCTGTTTAGTCCGGATACATCGCTCGATCGAGCGGCTTCGCTCAGTCACAATGAGGTCCAGAATATACATGTATCAGGTGCAGATCGGGAACAAATTGAACCGCGGGCGCCAATAGTATAAAATTCCAAATCGAATGGTAGGCGCCACTTAATATTTGGATTTTACTATGCATGCATAGATATGCCAATGTAGTACTAATACATATGATATAGGCCTAGATATATAATTTACAGTAACTTTTTTCCTACAAAAAAGTGATATCTTATTTTCAATGTCTTCACTATATCGAATTACATAATTAAAAAAAAAAATAAATATGTACTACGTAAAAATATCTGAACAACATCCCTGAACAACATTTTGTTTAATCGGTCTCTTTTTCATCAAGACCTTAAACCTGAAATATAATGATATATAAGAAGCTAAACCATAAGATGTCACGCAAATAAGTGCTAAAATATAGCCTCGTTGCATACATGACGTACACCTAGACATTTCCTCTTTCTTTTTTTATATAAAGGATGCGAATCGAACTGTGTATAAGATGCAGGCGCGGTACACAATACAATGTAATTGCGTATGTCGTTCTTTGTCCCCAACAATCAGTCTCCCATTGTGAAAGGCTTTTGTCATCTATGCATATAATGTATCTTAAAATGTAACTTTATTAGTGTATAAATGGTTTAATGTTCTTTGTGGCTCTTGCGAAATTCCATGTCGCGACTCGGTTGGTTATGCATTGTCTGGCATATATACCTCCTTAGGTGACCAGGGGACAGGTGCCTTTATACGTAGATATCTCATTTTATGTCGAAAGCACTCATCCTAACCATCCCCATCGGCATATTTGTATATCAAACATTGAGGAGGTATTTGGCTATATGGTTTTCCGAGTAGCTCTTAAATATAGGCTTATCTACCAGCAAAAACTAAACCAAAATATGGTGAAATATATGGAAATGACGTGTGTTTTAGGGAAATAACATATCCGCATTACAAAAAGACAGCATACAGTATCCGAGCCTGAAAACTTAAGAGAGTGCATTGACTTAACTGTTGACAGGGGACTGAATAAAAACGGAATTCAAATACACACACATAATAACACATTCAAGGACCTACGAAAAAGGACTGGTGGCGTATGCACTCGTTATCTTTATAACGTGTTGTATTTTGATATCTGACTGATTATGATAATGATGACACTGGATTATAAGGTATAATTCATTTTTGTGATATGCTATTGAAGTTTAGGAATATATTTGATAAACAAGGCAAAGGTTTACAAGTAAGTAGAGGTATTTGAATTTTACCAATTCTTTATCAAAAACGCTTATATCAAAGATATAACCTAAAAGGCTAAAGGTGTATCCGTGGATAATAAGTATAGAAAGGCACGTACTGATGCACGCTGACAAGAATCATGGCATACACGATCAAACCGTTCAGGTAGAATCTAAATTAATTTGAGGCGTTAATGGGTTCGTATATACTATTTAGGTTCAACTCAGCACAGTTATATATAAAATGTGATTTTATTTAAAATAATTGATCGGTGATGAGATATTGCAATTATCCTGATTTAAAAAAAAGCATGTATGCATTGATGAGGAAATAAACTTCGGTGGCTGGTTTATCGTACCAGTGATACATGAATGTTCATTTTTGGTACTGACTAGGGGTGTGACGGTTCGCCAGTCCTTCGGTTCGGTTCGGTTCGGTTCGGTACAGCAAAAAACCTCGGTTCGGTTCGGTTTTTTTTTCGTTTTTTTTAATAAAAGCATTTACATTGACTATTTGAATAAATGACGCCCTTTTTATAAACGAGTTAAGGTTCAACTCATGTAAACTCTTAATTGCATATTGTGTGTTTGCTAATTGACACATGGTATATAAACCAATTTAAATTATGCAAAAATAAACCCACGTTCACATTATATGTTAAAAAAATATCACATTGAATATACATATATAATGAAATATATATATATTTATATAGTGATGCCTATCATATACCACTATACATATATATCTTTTAGGGATCGGGGGGTAAGGGCCCCAATACCCCGGGCTCCATCGCAGAAATTCCTACCCGGGGCGAAATTCGACCCCGGGGCCCCGTCGTCCTTAATGACCTTTACTTTTTACGACACAAAGTTTGCTAAAATATATCAAAATCATTAAAATATTTAACAAGGTTGAATGTATCTGCAATTCCAAAGATCAAATCACCGGAAAATATATATATATAATTCAAAATAGTGTTAAGTTTTAAGGTTTCTGCCAACTGACATGCTAGAATGTTTTCAGAGATACAATTCGATTGGACCAGGTCAAGGGGCGATGTAACATTAATAAACGGGGTATCGACGGGGCGGGGTTTGAGTCACGGGGCCCCGGGACAGAAAATCTGGCCCCGACCTACATGTACATGTATCTACTAATCTCCCTTAGGTTTATCCATTTATGTTTCCCTTTGACATCGCATTATGAAGATTGAAACAGAATGAAGGTAAAGAATATAAAACCGTGTGTAAAGTGCAAAACCTTAAAATATCCTGGTAAAATTATTCTATTTATATTCCGTATGTGTTTAAAAAGGAAAATAATACAAAACTGTATATATGTTATGATAAATTTCAAAATAATATAAATATCTACATTTAAGAAAAAAACCGAACCGAACCGAGATTTTGCTCTTCGGTTCTCGGTTCGAACCGAACCGTGAATTTTTCTCGGTGCGCGGTTTTCGGTTCGAACCGTCACACCCCTAGTACTGACTAAGCTTAGGTCCGTAAATTTTATCAAAGCAAAATATCAGGATATCACATTTTTTATATATTCCAATATACATTCATAAATTCAAATTTAAATATTGGAAGATCTCCTATAACCAATATAGCAAGGGTCAGGTGCAAATCCAGCTACGACTCCAGCTATATATTACGAGAGTTCATGGCATAATAAATGAGAGCCGAACGTCATTTTATAAGACCCGCGCGGGGTGCCCGCCGCATAACCCCACCCCTCCCCTTAATGCGCTTCTGAGGGAAGTGCGTTCATTTAAGCTATTTCCAAATGTCATCTCATGCAAGAAATATACAATGACTGTTTTTAACTACGCAGAACTTTGTGGCGTAGAAAAACGGCAATAGATTAAGGCAAACAAATAGGGTTAAGAAAATTGACGCGTTTCAATTATGGTTTCGAGGGACTTCACACCTGTTGGCGACCCTCCCTCGATAAAACGTACGCTTTATATAAATTTAATACACATACACGTCTCCGTTAGTTAGCCTTTTCCGGATACGTACGCTGCCGAATATTTCTAGGGCAACATAAACGCCCATTTCCAAACCCATTAACTAAGGAAAGTGCACGAATTTACAATGTTCTTTGAACGTTTATATCGATTCGATTTTGTTATGTCTTTAACGATCGGTGCCGAACGGGTTGATGTATAACATCTTATATGTATATATTCTATACTTAAATGTGAATACAGACAACAAAGGAATCGAATCAGATATTTTCGGGACTGAATCTCCAAGATTTTTTTTTTTTCATTTTTATGTGATGCTTTGATTTTTTAAATCGAATCTTCTTAAAGGCGCGTTTACACGAAACTGGCCCAGAAAATCTCAACACGTATTTTATGTTGTTTTATACCAAGTTTTATACCGCATAATTCAAACATACAAACTATGCGCTTTTTGTTTCTTTATAAGAAATTGTTATAAAAACATAAACACGCTTTGGGCTTTTTTAGTCAGTTTCGGGTGGACGCGCCTTAATTCTGAGGACTTTATAAACTCAACTCATACAAATGTAAATGATTATACAAGTGTCTCCTTGTATATCCAATCTTTGTGTCTATTCTTGGTTGCTTATAGTCATCTATTTAACTTAAGTGAAAACGACATAAAAAGTAATTTGAAACCGTGCTTAAACATCCAGTTCATTCACCTGATATTTTAATCGAATTTCTTGCTACGCCCCAATGACGAAACAGTTGCATATATGTATGAAAAGTATATTTCGTAAGATATTTTTGTAAGGAATTTTACATTCAAACTGTAAAGGGTGTGTTATATGTTAATTGAAACATATTTTTATTAATTTTTAAAGTCGTGTTTTATTTAGCAATGTTATCTAAAATGTGATCCACAGGTAGGTTTAGTCGAAATATGAGCATATAAGAGTAAAGTGTCACGTGACTATACAGATCCATATACATCATTCAAAGCCAATTCGAGTTTATATAGCAACGTCCGAGCACTTGTTCATATTAATTTAAATGTCCAATCAAAACGACTAAACGATTATTTTAGAAAAAATGTCGATTTCTCATTTAACACGTTGTTGCACGGGTTTCTTGCATGATAAATACAACCTCATGACGTCTTCCCAACGTCGCGTTATTTTTTACCGTACAACACTGTAACTAGTGTCCTTTCGAGATCGACGGTATACGTTGTCGATGGTCGCGATATCTCAAGATAAATATATATAATTTCTTTATTGTGAGCACCCGTAATAATTACAACAATTATGTCACTTTATCGACGCCGTTTCTTTATACACTGGTGCCCCCAAAGTAAGCCGACGTGATATGTTTATGACATGTGGACCATGTGTGTAAATTATAGACATGATGTATAAAAGTCAACCTGTCATTCACACGTTTAGATGACAGCTGTCAAATTGGATTCAATCGAAATAATTATACGCCTGATGAGTAAATAAATGGCCCATTTAAGTGATGTGGCCATTGTGTGTTTGGTGAATTTGCGAACTATCAATTTTCACAAAGGACCCCTTACGCAAACCAGTGGCAGAACTAGAAATTGATGTATCGGGGAGTCAATAAAGAGTTAATATAGTCTACCATTTGATTGGTTAGTATAATATACATGTATAAGAATAAACGGGGGCGTCGCGTTTTCCTTTGGAGATGCGCCCGTGTAAACTGTGGAATTAACGAAGGGGATGCGGCCGACGACCCGTCATACCTCCTATTTTCGTTCAGATTAAAAATCATACGATATATGAAGCCTTTTATATATAGGGAGTCAGACCTTAAACAAGGAACGAAGTATAATAAAACGTAACTCTATGCATGTTTTCTCCTTTCATCTTAAAACTCGCCCAGTCTCTGTAATTGGTCGCAGAAAATACATTATAAAGAATCAGGATGTTTCCTGCATGAAATACTTCATATAAATATTATCTGTCCCCTTACACAGATCGTAAACCAGAAACACATATTCTGCTTGACAGGACAATAAAGGAATAATTAAATCATCTGAACAGAAGTCTAAAACTTTAATTTATCTTGGTGTTTCAAACCTCAACTATATAACAAAACAACATTTTAGTCGTGATAGAAAATTGTGCACCTCTTTACAATTATTGAATAGCATCTTAATGGACCCCATTCAATTTATGGCTCCATCATGTGACTCTGTTCCAAGCCCTATATTTTATCAAAACAGGGTTTTAATTTTATATCAGGTCGGTCATATTACAGCGCAGTGACGTCAAACCATAAAAATCACAATAAAAGACTATAAATGCCAAATATAGATGGCGTTTTGCTCTGAATTCAACAGTTGCACTGTATGTTTCATTTGTATTTATAGTATATGACTGAAAAAGCAGTTTTTAAATCGAATCGTCACCACCCAGTTTAGTCGAACACCATAATTATAATATGTGGCGCATATGAATTTTACCAGCACACAACATTTCTTTATCTGGATGATTTAATCCAAAACGATATGCGTGTTTTATATCAGAATTACTTAAACGTTGGGAAGCACATGACTACTGGAATACTAAAAGTGGTAGACTAGATTAGGATGCAAACATTGAAATCCTAAAACTCCGACTGTTTTTTCTTCCGAATTCTACCCACCCTCAAGCCAAGGTCTAAATCAAGCATTTAGCCAACTGACTCATTCGTTCATATGTGTTTCAGCATTTAATCTGTTTCTTATTGCGTAAACAGATTAGATAAAAACATTCCATTTAATCACGAAAATGTCAATGCTTATGCTTGTGCGTCGACATTTTGGCCCTTCCATTGTTGCGAATATAATGTTATTGGTAAGGCACGGCTTTGTGTATTTACCCATGTCCTAAATATCTTATTTACACGAAATATAGGTAAAGTACAAACATGTATGTCCGATGAGTTAACAAAATGGCTTTCTGTTTTTGAAAAATCTTAAATATATGTACTGGTTTCATTGTTTCCCATACGTAAACTGGGATACGCGTGTATAACGTTATAAGGTTGGATACAGTTTGTAACGCACCAATGAGGATATACAATTCAAATTATTAATCAATTTTACTATTGTGTAAAAACCTGCACTTGGATTTCTTGCTTTAAAATTGCAAGGGTATTTTTCAAGCAGTTCTTTTTGTATACGCGGAATATCGCTATCTACCCATTGCGACTCCATATATAGTAAAATAATAGCGTCGTAGATTCCTACGAGACGTGGAAATAGGATTCTACCAAAAAGTGTAAGGGAAAGGTGGATTGAATAAATAATTTAGACATCTCTGGCTGACCTAACAAGGAATTGTTATAGTTTATCTATATCTGGTAAGCCACAATATATTATTCATGTTGACACTGAATACATTGATAATGAGTTGTGGTTGCGATGATTCAATATTGTTGGTTATTTTCGCGAATAGATCATGATATCTACCGGGTCCAATCGACCGTTTATCTCAATTATATTTATCAAACATGATCATACTCAATAATGATAACGCATGTATTATGCGAGGACATACATAGGACAATCGACTGGAAATGGAAAAGGAAAGTTACTACGATATGACAGCCAAAGTTTGTAGATGCTTATGAGACTCTCTTTGTTGTGTCCCTATTTTAGAACTTTATGAATAAGAATGCATCCTTTATCATAAGTATTAGAAATATGTTGAGGATCACTTGAAAAATGAAGTGTCGCTATATTTATATGCATATAAATATATTTATATGAATGCATATATGTATATTGCAATAAACATTATTTTAATGTATGGAGAAGTCGATAATTGTCTTAATGTATATTTAATGCAAGACCATATTCTAAACAACGATCACAACTTACCATTAAGATAACATGTGACAATTTGCTTATATTTTATTTTTTGGTTGTTCTTTCAGATGGCAGTAAAAGCCGCGTAAGTGTCGTACAACCATTCCGTGAAACACAGACAGCTGGGTCAGGCACCATGGGTAACTCACAGAGCGATAATGCAGATCAAAACAAAGCGCCAGCGGAAACAGGGCAAACCACTGCTTCGGCGCCTGCGCAACAAAACAATGACCCAGTTTCAAGCCAAAGCGGCGATGGTGACATAATCAAGCCTTCCAATAGTGAAAAGACCTTTTCACCGATAAACGCTAAAACGGTGCGTTTGCAGCGCTTATCGAGTGATGGGGCTAGTGGGGACAATAAAGCGGCGACACTTGATCACAAACCGCCTGTCTCCTCCTCAAAGGTCCTTCAACAGGCGAAGATGTTCGAAAGTGGTCGAACCATAAATCAACATTATCAATACGATGCAAATAAGGCCAGTGTAGGCGATCATAAAAGCCCTTCTTCTTCTTTTAATAAAAGCGGTCACAAAACACAAGATAGTCATAGTGCTTCTAAAACCTCCATAAAAAGCAGTACTTTTTCATCAGACTCTACAGCAGTGTCAAATGCTGTGCTTCAATCTAAGTCAAATCACACGGCTACACCACCGAGTCAAAACATGTCACGAAACGGTTCAGTTCGAAGTAGACTCGAATCTGAAACAGGCAACTCAAAAAGTTTGCAAACCTCTAGTCAGCGGTCCATGCCCACTAAATCACTGGGGCGTCAACGAATGACATCATTCGATGCCCTTGTTTCCGACAACGAGTTAGCTGACGCTTCTGGAGGATCTAAGGATAAGGCACCAAGTGTGGATACATCAATCGTTGATAAAACCTTCATTAACTTCATCACGGAAATCACAAAGAACTCCGCCCCATCATGTACTTCTTCAGCCTTCGCCTTATTGGACCACAGCGCGTTCAAGGTCATGATGACCTCGATGAAGGCCACGTTGTCACATGACCGACTACAGCGCCATCGCGCGGAGGAATGGTCAGACTTTCTAACGCTCGAGTTGGAGGCACACATTGACGCAAGGATTAAAGCGGAAGAACAGCTCGAGAAAGCGCGGGAAACGATTGCGCAGTTGAGGAAAGAGTGTGATGATCTACGGGCGGGTGCCGATTCGACATGTTCGAAAACGGATTCAGTGGTGGAGAGCGCGCAATCAGTACAAGGTAATGCTGCTTTTTATCGTGATAAAATAGTATCAGGGTAGCTTAATTAGTTGTTTTATAACTTCACATTAGTTTCCTTATTAACCCAGCTTTCGTGAAACGAAAACTGGGTTTGTGAGATCGGTCGGCGTCGTCCGCCGTTAGTTAGTTAATTAGTTAGTTAGTTAGTTATTTAGTAAACTTTTTTTCAAAACCTATCTCCTCACACAGTTTTGGTCGTAGAGTTTTCAAATTTTAACATAAGCTTTCTGATGGTGTCCCCAATCCAAATTGTGCTCCGGATGACAATCGAACCATTGTGGTCGCCATGGTGGACTTCGCAAAAACCACCAATTTGGTCTTCTATATTGTAAAAAACTATTTGCTGTTAAACCTATCTTCTCCCACAGTTTTGGTCGTAGAGCTTTCAAATTTTAACATAAGCTTTCTGATGGTGGCCCCAATCCAAATTGTGCTCCGGATGACAATCGAACCATTGTGGTTGCCATGGTGGACTTCGCAAAAACCGCCAATTTGGTCTTCTATATAGTAAAAAACTATTTTCCGTTTAACCCTATCTTCTCCCACAGTTTTGGTCGTAGAGCTCTCACATTTTAACATAAGCTTCTTTATGGTGTCTCCAATCCAAATTGTGCTCCGAATGACGATCGAACCATTGAGGTCGCCATGGTGGACTTCGCAAAAACCGCCAATCTGGTCTTCTATATAGTAAAAAACTATTTG
>LQRL01094710.1:18377-31742 GCA_001703475.1 Hydroides elegans | reverse complement strand
GTCTAAAATATATATATATATATATATATATATGTGAATATGATAAACTTTTAACAAAAATGTTCCCAAATATTAAATTTCAATGGCAGATGGACTCAAATATTATATCTAAAGCAACCCATGCCGAATGAAAATAAAAGAAATAATACTATTTAAGCTCGTTTGCCAATCTGAAAACATGCATACACGCAACCCACAAACACATTCGAATACCTACACGCAGATATTTGAATTTGACTAGGCATACATTTATATATCTATATATGTTAACTATCATGTTAATAAAAGTAACAAAGTTAGCTGTTTAATCATTCATGAGAGTCATCATAAAGGTTTGGAGAGTTGGTCAACAATGTTGGTTAGTTTTGTTGTTTTGTGCACGCAATTATTCCTCATACTATACATATAATATAAAGCGCTTTGTTTGAACGCATATTGTCTTATGAGTGGTTGACTGAGACATGGTGCTCCACCTACGACAAATATAAATGCCAATGCGTTTGTGTTGGTGTATGCAATATATTTCCAATTGTCTCTTGTATATCATTATAGGTAATGATTTCCTCTTTCAATTCCGTTTTTCATTTATAACATTTACTTTGTTCAAGATAAGTGATTTACAAATAAATGCCACATTGGTATTTAAAACACATTACACATTAAGTCATTTTTGATATGATTCTTATTTCCATAAAGACGGACCTGTCCCTCTCTGAAATATTAAAAAACGATTGACAGTTCAACATTTACATAAAATAAAAAGAATGATTGTTATTTCAAGATATATCTTTAAATACCTCCTACATTTGTCTTATTTTATAGTTTCTATCCTATGCAATATTTGCAAATATTTACAAATTTGTTTGTCTGAGTGGTACCTGATAACATGTTATTTAAACTATTTTTAGATATTTACTTTAGATATTTACTATGCGCAACATACACACCGTAATGAAACTAAATTGAAAGCTCGGAAGATTATTTTATGGAACATAAATAAGAACGCATTTTATTTATGTTAACTTAGTGTTCTACCGAGTGTTGCTGTAGATTTCTCAAATAATTTAGCAAATTAATTCAAAATATTGTACCAAATTTGATTAAAACATTCACAATATAAATTAAATTTGACTTTGCATAGCAATGTCATGATTTCAATATTCATGATATAAATAACTATTGAAATACAGTAATGAAACTGATGAGCCTATTTTATATTCGAATCATTAACTTTATTCGTGAACGGCAACTTACAACGCATGGTATTATCGAGAATTTGTCGTAGCAAAGGTTTTAGTTAATATAATGGATATAAAAATATATTAATTGTTTTTGTATAATGGTCTGCAAATTTGAAAGAGAAAGATATTGATCAAAGTGACAAAATCATATTGTCACAATTATAAAATGAAATATATGTTATTTTCAATATGCGCGTAAGTGTATACGCGGAGCAAACCAACAATCAAACCAAGCATTAAACCATTTAGGGTCTTGACGGCAATTAATATGTCAACGTAGAACTTCTTATGTTAAGTACATAACAATTAACTATCAGTGATTAAATTTTCTTTGCCATCACAATTGAAATGCTTTTTTTATCATGTCATACTCATTGTAAATTCGAATTTCAACTAAATTGTATCTAATTTTTATTTTATATAAAATTGTTGATTGCTGTCATGTCCTCAAGCGGTTTAAAGTTTGATTTAATGATTAGATTGTAAACACACCCTCAGCGAGTCAATTAATGTATAACGATTTTGTGGACGCTTCCTTAATATTGAGGTTGTTCTATATTTACGCACTTATAAGCCCTGAAATCTTACATAAAGATCACATGCACACGTGAAAACATCATTCAGCGAGAGACTGTGAAATATAATGGATAGAAATATTTGTAAAGTAAAAACTGATGATGCTAAGCTTTTGCGAGAGGGAAAAATATCTAGTCAACAGTTTGTAACCCTTAAACTGGGAATGGAATTTGCAAGGGTGAAAATTGCTCAAAACGAAAAATTAGGAAGAGCGGTTGAAGCATTGGGAGAAGCTCTCGCAAATCCTATATATGAGGAGAGTGATGAATCCGTGACAGAATACCATAAATCTTTGATTCCATGTCTTCCTCCTAAAATCAAGAAGCATGTAAAGAAACATCACAAAAGACCAGATAAGGAGAGAATGGAATGGCAGGAAGGAATGTGTGAGGGTATAATGAAGATGCTTGATGAAGATAACCGACACACATATGAAGGTAATAATATGTCTTCAAATAGGTTTATGTAATGTATGATTTATAAACCATCGTTAATCTTATTTTGTTTACACATTAGATGATACGAAATGATTATCCGAATTAGATAAACATATTTCATATTTATAAATCGGTAAGAGTGCAAGTTTATCTATCAATTTCTGGACTACTGATCTATTTTTAAAAATCAATTAAACAAAGGTGCATTAAAATCAATGTAGAATATCATAGCTATTAGCTCTCTTCAAATAACGTATTTATACGACAGTCACCGTCGCCGAAGCTATATGAAGCCCCGTGTTTCTTATTTCAATTGAGTACTTGAAATGGAACTCTAATTTATATTTGATTTTTAATTTTAGCTCAGAAGCATTTCATGGGTGCAAATAAAGGCTCCTCCAGACCAATCACACCCAGCTCGTCTCGGTGTATGACACGCTTCCCGGATAAATTCTAGAACAGCTTTGAGTATATTGAACAGTCAATTAGAAATTGAATCATGTAAAATACTAGTATCTATATAGGACAGCAATAGAAAATCGTGAAGTTCGTTATTTAAAAAGGCCTTAAATAAAGAAAAAAAATCATTCATACTATGATTTTGAGCGTGTAGATTGGATAATCATTAATATATGTTTGGTTTTACAAGTATCATCATGCGAGAGGAATACATCGCGACATTTAACACCACAGATGTGAAGTGATAAATTGTCCAATTTAGTTTGTCGATTTTAAGCTTTTAAATCGTTGTTACAATTCAAGTGTAAGGTTTGTTTAAAATAAAATAGTACTGCGTACGACTAATCAATGAATTAAAAAGTAAAATATATGACTTAAGATTATTTTATTTTTTATCGACACATATTGCAGACGTATATTCGAAATAAACAAGTTATGTACAATTTGGCATTATATCTGCTCATTCGTTCCATGATCCATGGACAACATTTTAACTTTATTTTCATTTGTATGTTTGTCACATGGTCAGTGTCGCAAGTTTTATTTAAGCTTATTTGAACTATCAAATACCATGTTATTGCATAATCAGGCCTTTCATTTGTCAAGCGTGGATTCATGTTTTTGCACAAAAAAACACATTTTTCACTGTGACGAACCATACAATGACAGCAAAATATACAGTTAATATTTGAAACCCATCTCAACATTTACTTCAATCAAATTACCAAAAAAAAACACAAATAGGCGTTGATTAATGCCCTTCTATATGATTTATATCTGATTATTAATTGATATCGTACATGCATATGATTGTAGCGATGAAAAATGTAATTAAAACTTTAGCTTTCAAGGTTGAATTCATACATATATCCGAATTGTAGCTCCGACTTCATTGATCTTATTGCGCACTTGTTTACACAAGGTATAGTTTTGTTTCAGAATAAATATGTCTTTCAAAACCTGTGACACACCATAGAAGTATGAAGAGGTAAAGTATGTTTAAATTTGCGTTGAGAGGCTTAGTTAAAAGGAATGATGTGGTCTTAATATGAAGTTTTGAATAAACTACTTTATTTTAAAATAAATAGAAATGGTACAGATTAAAGTCATAAATAATTTTATATAAAACGCCATATAAATTGTTTTTACATGCTGCTTCAATCGATCTCAACATTTATAGGCCATCATCAAAGTAATAAACGTATTTACAAAAGAAAAACTAACAGAATCTCCTCATTTACACGAGTTCCTCAAGATTTAATGCAAAACGTGCCATAAAGGATCCATCGACTATATACTTGTATCGCTTCTTTAGTCGCGTGAATTTTAATTGGCGACATAAACACACATCTTGACTATATAATGACTTGGATCAAACGGATTAATCAAGGTTTATGTCACCCTCAAGCTCTCCAGTCTCGAGTTCGTCAATCACGATTCAACATTTTAAACTGTTTTCGCTGACAGTACTTTTGGACATTGGCCTTATTGCCAACGACATGATCTTAAAAATATAGTTGAGTTATGTGGTGCAGTTGTGTCAAAACCGGGAAGGGACTTTTTTCTAACTCATTTTGTTCTTTTGATTTTGTGTGTCACAACGATAGGTTTGATATGTTTAACACACCAAGAAATGCAAATTCGTGACTGAGACTATTTTTCCTTGAATTTATTGTAATAGATAACTGGCCTGAATCTTGAAAGAAATACTCACGTATTTGAAAATGTATATTTATAAGTTCTATGAAATGTTTAAAACATTTTTATATCCCGTGGCAATAGGATTTGTTTTCAAATTCTAGGTACTTGATAGAATTTTTTTTCAAAGTGATTGAACAGCAAATAAGTTTAATTGACGTGTTTTTGTAGCAAGCATAATGCACAATACTCTATCGGATCTATATAACATTCTTACAAACTAAAGCTACAAGAGCATATTGAAAATAAAAACTATATGTAACCGGAACTAAAAAATGAAGTGCAGTTTATACATTAACGTCTCATATAATAGACAAATAACGAATAAAAAAGGAAGTTTTCAATAACAGATAACATATATACATTATCTTATGAAATATTTATCCAAGATATTGATCTCTATGATCTATGCATGATCAATTACATGATTTCCAGGATATTATTTTGTTTTATTCTTGATAGTTAAAACATAATAACAAGTATATATTCACATCATAATTCTTAGCCTTGATGATTTAAACGTAATAAATGTTTTGAGAATATATTCATATCTCAATTCATATACGTATCATTAAGCGAAACTTTTAAAACCTCGATGTTTACATTAGTAGACCCATCCTACGTTGTACAAGATATTTCATCATAAACTAATCTTTCTGATACGCAAACCTGAAAATGACTAGATATATAATATGTGTGACCTATTTTTGATCAACCGGATAATGTGTCAGCACGAATGGCGAATTAGATGAAAGCTACTTAATGCACAAACTAAAAAATTGGCAATTCAAATTAGTTCATAACACTTGACATTTTTTTTATAAAGCTATTTTATTGATCATTCATTTGTTAGCATTTGTTCAAATTATTTAAAGCAATCGTCACATTCATTTTATTGATCTACTCGTCCCTTCTATATGCATTGGCATGCAAATATAATCTGAAACTCAATGACAAAAAAAAACAAGAACTCCTGATAACATTTAAGACAAAGAGATAAATCACAAAACCTTAAAACCGTACATATGTTCAGAGTCATAAATACTATAGTAAATTAATGCAGTCATTTAACTATCAGTATCAGATAGTGTGGCCGATACAAATATATCGTGTACTAACACATTTTTACGTAAACTGTAAATATCCAAAACTTCGCGTGCAAAATCTAAATAAACCGCAATTTTTAACGGCTACACCGGTCAGCAATCTGCTATTAGATCGAGTTTTAAATTGCAACGATAGTTTACACAAACTCAGGCAACAATATTTGTATTTCAATTCCAAACATATGAGAAGAAGCTTGGTGGAGTTCTACAGCCTAAGTATTTAACAATGACATTTATGCAAGTGTCGGTCTTGATTTCTATGATTTGGCGATATTTCGTACTATATTTGTTTCTATAAGGAGTTTGAAAACTTTGAAAAAGTGAAAGCAATGGAGGTTTTCGAACAAGAAAGTTTCATAACATATTTAAGGACAATGCTTTCTTACATCGTGATGAGAATTAAATTAATTTATCGACTGATTCAACTTGAATCAAAGTGTAGAAAACAGTACCTCTCTTTCTTATTTCTTATTTGATTTAGGTCATGTTTACATCATATGAACGGTATGCATTATTGAATCAAAATATTTTGGTTTTGTTTGTTTTGGAGCTTTATTTTATTACACTGTCTGCTCTGATTGTGTCACGTGGGCTAGTGGACTAAAGTACCATGATGCACTCTATGTATTTTTATGCAACAAAACGATTCAAAGTTTATAACTATCATCGTAAAACCTACGGTCTAAAATATCAAAGGAATTATAAAAATTATTTTTCTTGTTTGAGTAAAATATATTAACCTGTAATATGCATAAGTTATGTCTTAAACATCATAATTTAAATTAAACAAACGGTGTTACAATGGCAAGGCTAGTTTAAGACTTCTATAACCCAGTTCAAAATTTGATTGATTAGTCTTCGAAATATTGGAAGCATGCTAAGACGTGTATGATAGTTCATGCATAAAGGCACATTACTCGATTTTAAAGAATACCTGAATATACTTCTCCTTGGCAAAGTGCCTTTTCAATGTATCGTAGATTATATCGATACATAGTGACATCAGCTTTGTAAAAAAACATGGAAATACACATATTTTGATTTTCGTTTGGCTTCTGTTTATTGTTATAAGTTGACTATATAATCTTCGAAAATGTATATATAAAAAAACTACAAATCATATTAAGTACAATTAAAATGTAATTAAGTAGAAAAACTAATTTAAGTCTTTGTATTTACTCAATATAAGATAATCATGATGAATAAATAACATTGTTATACGCTTTTCAAAGGAATGTTCTGTATTTCTTCATAAAGCACTGAAAATTATTGACAGTAAATGATAAAACTTTCGGAACAATATATTCAATAATGTATTATATACATCTAATGTTTATATATTAAATGTAGATAAAATCATTTATTCATTTTTTCATATTAACTCTATGTTCATATTGTATAATTATACTGAGCGATGTTTGTTCTCAAACACAAACACCATAAACCTCAAATAGACATACTATGATGTTGAGCCTTTACCAGATGCGGTTCCTGACGGGTTGAAGTTTTATATCTCCACCTACATACTATTCATTTTCATTAACTGCGTTCCCTCATTGGAAGTATTCTGCACAACGAATGATTAGCAAAACATGTATTATTCTTTTTTGAATCAAATGTTAACATCATAACACGTGAGTCAGTTTTAGTTTGATTTGTTAATTATTTTTTTATAAATCAATTAGCAAATGTATCAATTTGGAATGTTTTTTCTACCAATTTATGTGTATAGGAGAGAAAAAATAAAAAAGGGTTTAATTTAGAATAAGGTGTTTGTTGATGAGAAACGATGAACAGTCCTTGTTTATGTTGAAGTGCGTTGCAACGAAAGTTCTACAAAAATATTCATAATGATAAAAAACAACAAGGCGTTAATACAGTATAGCTCGTGGGTTCCTTACTTCGTCACTTAATATTCCTTGTTTTGCATAGTCGTACTTCAAAAAAGAAATAGAAAAGGTTGATCGAGATAATTAATCATGTTTTGTTTTATTCTATGTGTTCGCCAGAACAATTTCATTGTTAATATTCTAAGGGTTAGAGTTTTGTAATGTTGACAGCATATGGCATATTTCAATCAGTTTTTTTTATTTTTTCCCAATATCTGGTTGGTCCTGGTGAGGGTATTTCGCGAATTTCAACGAACGTACTCTCATAAATACAACATATGTATGTAACTGTCTTGAAATTGCAATTTCGAATATATCAAGTTTTGGCCTAAATGCGAGCCGGATATCGAACAAAACCAAAGTGACACCAAGTTGATTTTTTACTCGGTACTCTACCGAGTTGTCAATTACAAAGGCAGATTTCTGCAAAAAACGTATAAATATCATGCGTTGTTTTATTTTGCATATAGTGTCTTGAAATTATCGTCACATGAAATGAACTACATGGTTTTGAATAGCTGAATATTTTTGTTGTTGTAAAATATATGTTCTATGACAATCATAAATCAAATAGGTTATATAATTTATGGTATAGCTAATAAATAGTTTCAAGGAAACTCAATCACATCTAATTGAGTAGACCTCACGAGTTGTTCCTCAAAAAAGGTGTTCCCCACCAAATCTCAGCTGTTTTGGATATTAGAAAAAAATTCTAGCTTAGAGATATGAACAGTTTGATGAACACTTTTTTTCATTTTTCTTAATTTTCTAATAACTTATGACAATTATTGTTTAGAAATTTATAAAACTTTGTTTGCAATGTTTTAATAAACTAAATTTGCAATATATGATAGGTCATTCAGTCATATTCAGCATTTAAATTTTCGCAAAAGGTGTTCCTTGTCGGTTCCAAGCTGGCTAGAAAGGGAAAAACTGCCTAGCTTGCTTGGAAAAAGTGAACACCTTTTTTTGCAAAATTGAATTGCTAAAAAAAAACTATGCTATTCTTAATAATAAAGTTGCTTTAAGGTAATTTAACCATTTTTTGAAAAATGTAAAGTGTTGTACTCTTCTTTGTAAACTGGACCTTCTACATACTAATAGCCGAAATAGTCTAAATTAACCCATCAGTGTAAATTTCTGAAATTGGGCCGTTGACCTCGTCATTCAAGATAACATTATCAATCAATACATGTTTGATGTAGTAACACCATAAAATGTTATCTAATGTTTATGTTTATATGATGTTCCTTCGACCCCGATTATGTTAATATATAGCATAAAATGTTTATGCACCAGATTTATGTGTTTAGTTTAAATGAATAAAAAGTCGAAAAACAGCGTCATTACATTATCACCTACGAGAACAGCCACTTGAATATCAATGGTTCAAAATAAATGCCTTTCTTATTATGACCTCACTATAAGTCGCATAAAAAATGTTTTGATACAGTCAAACTATGGATTTGAAGAAACGTCTGAGAACGGACACCTCTCATTAGTCGTGGTATTGGCGGTTATTTTTGGAAAACGACCCCTTTATACTTTGATGACTAAGCTTACCGAAAATATAATACATTGTCTATTTCTCTTTGTCTCATTCGCAGTACCATTTACATAGATCGATGCAATTCCTAAGCATAAGACATATTTTTTATTAATATTTTAATGAAAATATGTGTCAAAGTGCTTCAACAATCATGACAAATCCTTCACATCGGCACATCAATGTCATATGTGTTGAATATTGATTAAAATATAAATCTCTCATCTCGGTTCCTTTCATAAAAGTATTCGAGATGTTTATTGGTATAGGAAAAACCATGAGAGTTTAGTATTTCTTTCATTGAAATACCCTCAATCCAATTAGAATGAGGGTGTATATTTTAAATAGATTGTAGCAAAAAAAAACAAACACTTACTCTCCAAATAATCATTTAAAGCCAAAAAGGAAAATGGTAAATTGCCGAAAATTGAAGTGACCATGCTCTTTAAAGGAATGGTTTGGTCTATTTCATTTGCACATTACAACTTTCACTGAATATCTTCTTTAAAACTACCATTATAAAAGTTGCCCGATTATTATTTTATGAATATCCGTTTTTCCTTTGCCTTAATGCGATAGTAGTACTATCGCATAAAGGTTATTCCTATTAATACATTTTACTAGAATTTATTGACTAGAATTTCTAGTTAATATATTTGGGACCGGTAATAAAGTGACACCAGCCATGTAGAACATCCATTGAGTACTCAGTCAAGACAAATGTCTGAAACATTTTCCTATGCGCTCTGATCAACCATTTCGCTTTATTTCCCATCTATATCCTAGATAAAAATGATCACGGTCGCCAAAATGCACCCATCTAATTCTTTTCACTTCATATTATGAAAATTATGAAAACTACAGTTTATGAGAATTTGATAGAGCATTTCCAACTCAAATTATACATATACTCAATAATGCATATTTCCTCCAAATAGAGAAATAAAAAACAATGCAACCGAATTCGTATTTTGAATCCCAGCTTATTGACATTAAATAACAGGAACTATTGATGAAACCATATATAGATATGACAATAAAAGGACGATGGCTGCCAATATATGTCATATTTGTCATCCCCAAGGTATAACTTGGTCATGCAAACAAGATGAGCTCTTTCAGATTGACCAAACAGGTTTGGGGGGGGCGGGTTCCAGGTGAGCTTACATTGGTAACGTATTGATTGCAATTTTGATTTACGAGATAGCTAGTGACTTAATAACTGTTTTTCATGAATCCTGGTATCTGGATAACAAGTAACTGACCGAAAAGTCACCAAATTTGGCAAGATATAACATTAAACAAAAAGGAAACATGAAATATTAGACGATTTCTTTGATTTTTATTTCATACATATTGAAAGTTGAAAGTCTTTTGACAGAATACCAAATGAAACATGAAATACAAGTCCCCGAATATAAATTAGCTTATTATTATCCCCATCATTATGAACTTATAATTTTTTTCTTAAAATAGTTTGATGAAATCGAACTGTATAAGTGTTTTTTTGCAAGTGTTGCAGCATACATTTTTAATTCACCCAGGCCTAGGCGTTTTAATCATTTTGTTCTTCTATTACAAACAGCTTCGTCCAAAACGATGCAAAATACCAAACCAGAACTGTTCAAAGGAAGAGCCAGATACGTTCATGCATACCAATTGACTCAAAAACGAGTACAGAAAGAAATGTAAAATGACTGGAGTCTACAAGAAAATTGGGAACGAAATGTCAAGCATGTAAAACACTCTGCTAACATAATTTAACATTAGAAGAAATTGCTAATTGGTAAAAAGCGAGTACAGCCTGATTCAAAGCATGTCAAAGAAACCATGCTTTGCAAGGCAAAGATGCAAAATGAAAAACTATGAAAACCGATTCGTCAAGGGATTTTGTTTAGCTACATTTACATTTCGAGACAGAATAACCCAAATCGGCAAAGGTTCGTCATATTTACGTCTTTTTTAATGTCATTTCTGCAAGACCTTTCTTGGTCCTGAATTGAGCCCAGGTGTAATTTTGGCGGGCGTAATTTTGAGACGTCGCTTCGCCTTCAAAATCTGACACCTAAAGGACGCGCAGTGAAAGACGTCTGTTCAGACCTTAAATGCGACGTCTGCATTTCGTCGCATATTAATGTTTTAAGGACGTCATATCTGACGTATTTTTTATTGCCCGCGCATTTTCATTTAAAAGCCTATAAATATATTTTATATAAATATCATATGTATACATTTTTGGCGAAAATGATAGATATCCAACTGAACCATCATATTCCAATTTGAAAACGACACAATGTAATTAAACAGTAAGTTCAATCCATAAGTTTGTTCTTAACTCGGGTCCTAATAACGTCGAATCACGTCCCGGTCAGAAAACAATGTCGTTGCAACGTCATTTTGCGACGCATATAATACGTCATATTTTAAACGTCATAAGTACGACTTTTATAACACGTCACCGAGACGTCTAATCAACGACGTTGTGTAGGCGGGTTGATAGGTCACGCCATTAAAATACGCCATTAAGACGTCATTTAAAGGTAATGATGGTACGTCTCCTATTTTACATCGTAGCGACGTTGTATTTGCGTCGCGGATGTCGGGACGTAAAACTATGTGATCAGGACGTTCTTAGGAGGTGGTTTGCCGAGTGGGACCGTTAACATAAGACAATTCCACGTCTTTAACCTTACGTCTTTATCTTAAACATCACCAAAACAATTATATGATAAACGTGAATCAATTTAACAAGTTTACAAAACTGATGTAACCAGTCAATAAATAGTTGTAACATCTCACATGTATGAAAATCAAAGCTATATGCATTAATGATTACATTTTGTCAAGTAAAATAAAGCAGAAAGCTTTTTTTCCCGATAAACCATACAGAATAGCCGACTTGCGATATGACTCGATTTTGATTACATGAATCAAAAAACGATGCATCAGCTTTGTGGACTGTAGCTCCACGGGGTATATTTTCACTAAATTTTATACCATTCACACTTTCTGAAAGATGGGCTTGTAAAGGCATTTATTTATAAACAAATGGGTATTATACTGTCATGATAGTGAAGAAAAATACAAAACGAATATGAACATTACTTTTTAAGTTTGAATTATGATTAATAACAAAGTTATACGACGTTTACACAACTCATCATTAAAAGTAATTCAGAGAAAACAGCTCTGCTCGAGTTGAGGTTTTGGACAAGTTCTTTTTGAGACTTTATGAGCAAATAAGATGCTCTCCACTCGCACAGCGGGAATATTGCAAGTCTCCTATTGTGAGTATTCACTATAGGACATGGCTTTTGCTTTGGGTGTGGCTCAGGTGAAAACCCACCTACTCAGTATTGGAATTCGTGTGAGCATTACAGGAGGATCAGTTGGTCATTGCATTTATACGTAACTAGACATATTTAGGAGTAATTACAATATGGATTTATCATTAAAGTAAGAAAATAGAGTCCGGAGTTACATTGCCACAATAACGCAACGAATTTTCCAATAATGATGAAAGTAAAAGGTTTCTGTACGACTTTTGGTGATTTTGTGCTGGGTAGGGGGATCTAGGCATATAATACTTTCTATCGTGTTAAAGAATTTAACATGACCTCTTAATCAGTATCATTGATGATAAGCCTCATCGACCAGAAACACACCACCCCACCCATCTCCCCCTTTGGGAAACGGGCTCGGAATCGAACATGTTTTCACGAACGTCACCATACCTCCTTTGAATAACCAGTCTTATTGATGATGAGCCTACACCATCCCTTTCCCTTCCCCTAACCCCCAATCACCTCCAGGTTTGAAATGTAATGATTATATTTTTATAGATAATTTTCAATCAATACGAAAGAAATAAAATAAATCTTTGGGTCGGATTCGAAAGCACGTAAAACATACTTTCACGAATGTCACCAAAACCTTCTTTACATAATCAGCCCCATTTATGATAAGCCTTATTGACCGGAAAAACACCACCACCCTTCCCCTAACCCCTCCCTCCCCTCGTCCCCCCTCCTTTGGGGAAGGGTGTCGGAATCGAACATGTTTTCACGAACGTCACCGTGCCTCCTTTGAATAATCAGTGTTATTGATGATAAGGCTCCATCCCTTTCCCTTCCCCTTATCCCCAATCACCCCGGGTGTGAAATGTTATGTTTTTATTTCTATAGATAATATACAGCTAAAACGAAACAAATAAATTAAATCATGAATCGATTTCGAAAGCACGTGGAACATACTTCCACGAATGTCACAAACCTCCTTTGCGTTATCAGTCTCATTGATGATAAGCCTTATTTACCGGAAAAACACCACCACCCTTCCCCCTCCCTTACCCTCACCCCTCCCTTTCCCCTCATCCCCTTGTTTGGGGAATGAATAATCATTCTCATTGATGAT
>LQRL01094710.1:6121-18233 GCA_001703475.1 Hydroides elegans | reverse complement strand
CCCCCCCCCCCCCCATCCCCCCTCCCTCCAACCCTCACAACCCCCCCCCCCGATCGGGAAAGGGGGGGGGCAGGGTTACGACAAGAGGAAGCCGCAGATGTGCAAATGCGCTCATCAGCCCGCTGCTCATTTGAGGTACATCATCACTAAAGGAGGGCAGGAAAACGTGTTCGCAACAACCAGCCACAAGGCCCAAGCCAATTGATTGCGGCAGCGCCTGCAACAATTAGACCCCAATTAGGAAGGCAACAAGTTGCAAGAGGGCCAGAGACACCCGATGATGGCTGTCATAATGAAAATAAATATTTAAAAAACGAACATTTATACTTTAGTATATGATTTGAAATATTATATGGTATGTATTTTCCAAAACATAGGGCTAACATCTTGATATATCTTATGTGCCTTTTTTATTACTGTAAGGTATGTTGGATTAAGCAGTTATCCATCTTTCTTATTTATCACTTATCATGATCATGCGTTGTTATTTCTTATAAAATGGAATATAATGAAATCACAAAAGTTGGTTTAGTGATAAATTTTAGCATGTCTGTATTAACAAAAAACGTTTTTTTTTTTTAAATATGACACTATTGCACATAAAAACATACGAAATGAACGCTGCTCCATTGACGAGGCTTGTCGCGGATGGGATGATCATGGTAATCATAATGATTTCTTCTTGTTTCACAACCTGTGTTCACCTGATGCCTTCGTTGAAGAACATGTAATTGCATAGAAATGTTCCATTAAAGACTGCTCGTGGGTGCTCGCTTTGAAGAAGGATCTGCCCGTCTATACACTAGGACCGTTACATAAAAATCCAATCATCTCTTCTCTTGGCCATTCCCCGAGTTTAAGACGGATGTAGTTCAACAATTATGACGTAAAAGCAATGTTTAAAGATGCACTTTCTAATTCTTTCAATGTCTCTCATATTCTTTCCGCAATTACTCGACTGTTGCGGAAGTAGTATATCTTCTGTACCAAATCCGTTGCCTAAACTCGTTTTAAGTTTGTAAACATGTTGGTAGGTACATGTATATCTTTAATGTACAGTGGCGCGCAGGCTTAACTTCTCGATTTCTCTAACGTTTAGCGTTTAACGTTTAAGGGTTTGCAAGATCAGGATATAGCGTTCAACGTTTAGCGTTTAACGTTTAGCGTTTAGCGTTTAGCGTTTAGCGTTTGATGGAAGGGCATATAAGAAATTAAGATAGGCACTCATAATGATATCCTTTATATACCCTTCACAACTGTGTGTGGCGATGGTTTAGCGTTTTATGTTTAGCGTTTAGCGTGTAACGTTAAGTTTTAAGGGTTTAGCGTTTAGCGTTTGTGCGTTTAACGTTTAGCGTTTAGCGTTTATCTAGAGAAGTTGGGTGTGCGCGCCACTGTTGTGCTTCCGGAAGGTATGCTTTTCAAAAAGTATAGCTTACTGTTTTGAACTATTTTAACAATTGATGGCAATATCAAGAGGAAAGGAAAACATGAAATAAAAAATGTTCTTTAGTGCATCCCAATTATCATTAATTAATCAAGCGGGTAGCCTATATCAATTCGCAGGTAAGGCCGTTCTTTATGCCACACCCTTTCGTGAGGATGAAGATCTCCAAAATGAACTTACCAGTTACACATCCAGGCATATACGTTTCTTTAAAAGCCAAGGTCAATGCTGTAAGTTTCCATCCCCGAAAAGGCTAGAATTTGCAATTTCATTAAACTGGTTTCTTTATTATTCGACGAGATCGCCAGTTTATTACGTGATCCATTCACCTCGAAAGCAATTTCGCAGACGTTAGCGAGTCTCTTGATAATGGAGGTGATTTTTTTTGGTGAGATGTTAAACCTTACATCCGTCTAGGATCGATTAAGGACATGGTTTATAAACGAGCATATTGAAGATTGGCTTTGATGGCAATCGAGTTTTCCGTAGACAGTTGCAAACTTAGTTGCAGGGTTTCAGACATCACTTAAACTATGAAGTTGGTAATACCTTGGAGCTTTTTCTTAATTTGTAAAATACCAAGGTTGCCGCATGCAATGAAAACCAAAATTATACATAATGATCGATATTTCCTTGATAATGCATCGGGCAAAACATTGAAACCTACCCTATGACTTATGGGCATAGAGGTCTAGACCATATGTATTTCAGCTGTCTTTATTAACTACTTGCATCCCTACCGTTGACAAAAAGAGGTAAAGCAATATGATTTGATGCCGCATGACCTTGTTGACATAAAGGACCATGTGCAACTTATATAAGAAAAATGCTCCGGAAGTAGGGCATACGATAGATAGATTTTTTTCTTCAAACTTTTAATTTATTTTTAATATATTTTGGAAGCCCATTATTTAAGGCATTAGAAAAAGGTGTTGTTATTGTTCAACTCGATCTACTTATCATTTTATTTATCATCTAAATGTCACATTGATTTGATAATAATTTTAGGGGGTCCTTCCATAATCGTAATGATTTACTCGTATTAATAATAAGTAAACTAGTAAACTAAGCTAAATAGGGTTGGAATGATATTTCTACATAATCATCTAGAGGATTTATCGTAACTCTATCCAATAACAGTGCATTATATCTAGATATTGACGCACTTCATCGGATTTACAAAGCTGTATGTCATGTGATATAAACTAAAGTTTGGTCAAGGGCGCATTTGACCTCCAAGCTGAATTTTATATAATTTGAAAGATATTATCCAAGCAAAGATCATATTCAAAATTCATCTTGGAGGACGAATGCGCCCTTGACCAAAAATTAACTTTTCCATGAAATTTCGTGCAATTTCTTAGACTATTGAAATATCAAATTTTACTACGAAGTTATCTAAAATTCATGTAAAACGTCTAATTTTCTAATTTATTTGGATGAAATTTGATTGTTCACTATTTATTGCATTAAATATATGAATGAATTAAAAAATAATAATTGCAATCACCAAAAATATATCAAAATATACGACATGGTGCTCAAATCCACCACCATTCCGGCCAGTATACAAGTAACCGCATTTCAAAATGCAACAAATGATCATATCAAAGTGCTTGATATTGATTCTCTCGAAACTTTCAGATAAAGGTTTTAAAATATTTCAATAAAACTTTTTTGTTGTATTATTCTTGAAATAATTTTATTTAAGGACTAAATATCGGCCAACTGGCTTTAGGTACCTTCAGTCAAGAAGATATTTTGGGTGTTTATTTATCCATAAAATGGACGTTGAAGTTACATTATGCCTCTCATTACATATCGAAAACATGCAAAAACAATTTTGTTAATTTAATATTTCTTTAAAAATATTAAAGGCAGAATATCGATTTGTAACATTAATCTAGTATTAACAGAATCCACGTTTAAGTATTATATTTCAGTTTGATCGTTTTTCAATAAAATATTATATAGAAAGAGACCTTAAAATAATACTCTTGTGATTGAACATGAATTTTGAAATATTTCATTCAAATACAATGAAGGACAATATCAAAGGGACAGTATATTCTAACGCACAACTAGGCAAAAACTCGGGATACCCCACCACTGTTGTATAGTCATTTACGAAAAAAACTATTCGTTTGTTTTAAATGAAAATTTACTGTTTTATTAATTAAATGTAATATAATAACATGACCAAATTTCATGCAAATCGAAAGGGACCGGAAATTCCACCATATCGCACATGATCCTTAAACGAAATGTGAAACCTGGCTCATATTTCATTTTCGTTGTTTTGCCTTTTGTTCAGCAGAAATAATAGAAAGGAATAGCTTCTCAACTAATGATGAATTTCTGATATCTAGTATGTAGGGATATAGTCTACCAGAAGTACTATAGACTACCTAACAGATTGAAGAGCACCACACAAGATCTATTCCGCACACTCAAGTGCCCCACCAAATACAGGCTGGCTTGGAAATTTACGA
This sequence comes from Hydroides elegans, assembly GCA_001703475.1. NCBI lineage: Eukaryota > Metazoa > Annelida > Polychaeta > Sabellida > Serpulidae > Hydroides > Hydroides elegans. Next base: position 14,294 of record LQRL01094710.1, on the reverse strand, counting down.
ATATAATTCTAGCTTGGGGATTGGAGTATAACCTTTTTTTTGTATTTTTTTAACTTAGTAATAAATGATGATAATAATAATTTAAAAATTGATTAAATTTCTCAAAATTTAGATGTTACAAAAGGTGTTCCCTTTCTGCTCCAGTTCATCTAGAAAAGAAAGAGCAGCTCATTTAGGTTAGAAAAGACTATTGAGGGAAGGATTCTGAAGTATATGAACGGAACATATTGAAAATTGGTTTTGAGGGCAATCGAGCTTTCCGTAGACAATGGCAAACTTCGTTGCATGGTTTCAGACATCAACAATTAGGTTATTGCACCGAAACCATGATTTTGAAAATACCTTTGAGTTTTTTCTTAATTTGTAAAATACCAAGGCTGCCGCATGCAATGAAAATTGAAATAATAAATAATGATCGACATTTCCTATATTATGCATCGGGCCAAAACATTGAAACCTAGTCTATGGTTTATGGTAATGGAAGTCTAGACCATATACATTTCAGCTGTGTTTATATCTACTTGCATCCCTACCGTTGGCAAAAATAGGTAAAACAATATGATTTGATGCCGCATACATTGTCGGCATAAATGAAACGAAATGTGACACCTGGCTCATATTTCATTTTCTTTGCTTTGCCTTTTGTTCAGCAGAAATAATGGAAAAGAATGGCTTCTCAGCTAACGATGACTATTTCAAGTATCTGATATGACAATGATAGGTATATAGTCGAGTCTACCTCGAAAAATACTTTTTGAAACCGAATATGATTGAAGAGCACCTCAAGAGCTGCTCCTCACAATAGATGTCCCAACCAATTTCAGGCTGGCTAGGAAATTTTGAGAAAATACTTTGACGAAAACCGTTTTGATTTTTTTTAAATCTTTGTAATAAGTAATTAGAATACATATTTGGAAATCGATTGAATTTAACAAAATTCAAAATTTACACAAGGTGTTACTATTCTGCTCCAAGTCGACTAGAAAAGTCATTTGACTTGAAAACAACTTGCAAAAACACCTTTTGCCAATTGTGGAATTCTAAAATGATAATTTGATTATTAATTGTATTTTAGATGTTGTTCAAGGTGATTTAAGTATCAATAAACTACAAATATTATTATCTATGAACAAATAAGACAAGAGCTTCAACAAATTGAAGTGAACGATAACTTACACAGAGGTGAAGTTATTTGTACCCACAGCCATGTTAGATAGACTAAACACAATTGTACCTATTCCATATAAACATGCTTAACAAACCACTTGTATCTCAAATATTTTTTTTTATTATTTGTTCTTTTTAAAATCTAAAAACGCTGTAAATATTTGGGCAATTTTTGCCACACGCACACAGTAATAGAGCAGAAGGGCTTAACGTTGTGATATGCGAAAAACACATAATATTTGCTTAGAATAACATTATGTTTATGTCCTTCTATTTATAATACGTAAATGGCACATGTTAGCTCCTCGGTAGTATAGTGGTAAGTATCCCCGCCTGTCACGCGGGAGACCGGGGTTCGATTCCCCGCCGGGGAGGAGTTATATTTTGGCTTGCTTCAAAACCAATAAATTTATTTGTGGTGTATTGCACCATTGTGAAACACAACTTCGCTTCGTTTATATTTCTCTATGTCAGAGTAACAAAAGATACTTCAGGTCCCGCCGAGATTTGAACTCGGATCGCAGGATTCAGAGTCCTGAGTGCTAACCATTACACCACGGGACCGACTTCACTACATTACCCACTTGAAAGGATCCGTGCAACATTGTGTTAAGTCAACTAACCAAGACTATTGATTATTAATACATTTTGTTATGTCTATGCTATCGTTATATATAATATGAGTGACTGGCTTGTCTATTTCTATAGATTAGTACCACGGGGCCCACTTCACTACATTACCTGTTGAATGGTTACATGCAACATTGTGTTCAGTCTACCTTACATCACTGTTGGTTCTTAATACGTGAACGTTGCATATGTTATCGTTATCTACAATATAATGACGGCTTTGGCTTTTCTGTCCCTATACCTTAACTTTTCCAGGACATCGCTGTCCTTAAAATGTTAGTTTTTTTCTGGTTATAAGCAACACAATGTTAAATATACTACGGTAAACTCATTATCATTTAAATAAGCAAATTGTTATGTCTTTTTTATGTAGAACGTATAAAGAGATCGATAGCGTATATAGCGCGCGTTTATATACACGTTTCTGTTACAGAATAAACGAATCCAGGAGAAAAGCCCAGTGGAGAAAATCCCAGGTGGAGGAAACCCCAGTATTGTTGTACACTAGGAGGAAACCCCAGCATTTTTGTTTGTCAAAAGTGGAAATAAGCCCAGTCATTTGTATTATAAGTATAGAATATGTATCATTTATATTTACATTTAAGAAATTTAAGAACCTTTGTTTTACAAAAAAAAATCGATTGCTATTTGGACATTCATACACAGTGCTTCGAGTGGAATAGTTCACGCAACAGTTCAATGCAATCATGCTTAGTGAGGCGTTCGCAATCACGATTGCAATTGAGTTTCTCATGTTAGTTTGCCTTCATGCTTCGATTCCAATGTTATCGAGCGTGGATTGCAATTCAGAGAAGGGACGATTTCGCTTTCACGTTTTGATTGCAAACTGTCGTTATTTAAGCTTTCATGTTCTGATCGCATTTTCATGATAGCTATGTCCATTGTCCATGATTCTATGAAAGGGCTTTTGATATTGAATCAAAAGTATGAAAGTGACATTTGATGCTTTTAGGATTTCCATAACAGATTCATTGTTTGAAAATCAAAATCTAATTTAAAAATACAACGTTCAAATCCCACGATATTTGAACAAATATGCACCGATGTTTTTGCAATGACTTAATTTTATTACATTGTTTATATCATATATATTAATACTGGGATTTTCTACACTAAAATTTTCTCCTACTGGGATTTTCTCCACCTGGGATTTTCTCCACTGGGCTTTTCTCCGTCCACCGAATAAACAAATATATTTTTTCAATTTTCGAAAGATCATATGTTTTGTTTTTATTATTTATTTTAAGTTGATATGGATAAAAGATAAAAATATATATTATAAACTTATTTTCCTGAAGTTGAATGTCAACTGATTTTTAAAGTGTGCTGTAAATACGGAAAATAAGTGCCATTTGAAATAGTTTAATAATGCAAGCTACAAGATATGAACCAGAAATATGTGTTTTTATTATCACTCTGGCAGCATTACAGTAAACTAAACATAGCAAATTTGTTTCCTGTTATGAAATTATAGTTCTGCTTATATGTATACGCAACACCGAAATCATCTCGATGCACCTTGACTAACGTGCAAGCTTATAAAATATTTCTACCTATTTCATCACAAATTCACAACACACATTTGTAATTATAATTATTTAAATTGAGACTCTTCAGAATTGAGATAAAACAAGCAAATGAAACAACCCCATACTTTACAGTATTATATTTAGATTTATCTAATTCATATTAAAAAAATATTGTGCTATATGTATTATGTATGTAAAAAATTTGAGAAAAACTCTAAACCCAATTGCAATCGTGATTGCGAACGTCTCACTAAGCATGATTGCTTTGAACTGTTGAGCGAATTATTTAACTCGAAGCACTATGTGTAAATTTCCAAATAACGATCGAATTTTTATTTTTTTTTCCTAAAAAAACGGCTCTTAAATTTCTTAAATGTAAATATAAATGATACATTTTTTATACTTATGATACAAAGAAACTAGGCTTATCTCCACTTTTGACAAAAAAAAAATGCTGGGGTTTTGGGCTTTTCTCCACTGGGCTTTTCTCCTGGATTCGTTTATTCTTCAACGGAAACGTGTACATGCACGCGCGCTATATACACTATAGATGTCTTTATAAGGTTCTTCAAAACTACGTTGCACAACAAATTAGACAGAATGTGCTTATTAAATGATTATGAGTTTCTCTTATTAAATTTAACCTTGTGTTGCTGAGAAGCAGAAAAAAAAAACTTTTAAAGGACAGTGATGCCCTTGCACTGTTTAGCTATAGGGACAGAAAAGTCAATGCCGTCATTATACTGTGGATAGCGATAACATATGCAACGTTAGACTATTAAGAACCAACAGTTATGCAAAAGAAGAAAACAATGAAAAAAATGTTGCATGGAACCATTCAAAAGGGTAATGTAATGAAGTCGGCCCCGGGGTTCTAATCTATAGAAATGGACAAGACAATCACTCAAATTGTAGATAACGATAGCATCGACATAACAAAATGTACTAATAATCAACAATCAAGGTAAGTTGACTAAACACAATGTTGTACGGATCCTTTCAAGTAGGTCATGTAGTAAAATCGGCCCCGTGGTGTAATGGTTAGCACTCAGGACTCTGAATCCTGCGATCCGAGTTCAAATCTCGGCGGGACCTGGAGTATGTTTTGTTACTTCGAAAAAGAGACATGTAAAAGAAATATTTGCGATGTTGCGTTTTCATAATGATGCAATACACCACAACAGTCAAGGTAAGTTGACTAAACACAATGTTGCACGGATTCTTTCAAGTGGATAATGTAGTGAAGTCGGCCCCGTGGTGTAATGGTTAGCACTCAGGACTCTGAATCCTGCGATCCGAGTTCAAATCTCGGCGGGACCTGGAGTATATTTTGTCACTTCGAAATAGACATGTAAAACAAATATTTTCGAAGTTGCGTTTTCATAATGATGCAATACACCACAATTTAAGTAATTTGTTTTGAAGCAAGCCAAAATATAACTCCTCCCCGGCGGGGAATCGAACCCCGGTCTCCCGCGTGACAGGCGGGGATACTTACCACTATACTACCGAGGAGCTTATATATTCAATTGACGTATTATAAAGAGAAGGAGATAAACATTTTTTTTATTCTACGCGAATATTATGTCAAGAGTACCCAGCGATGTATTCGGTGAAATATCTATTCTTTTGAAATTTCTATCTTGCTGGCATTTGCACAGACAGGAGTACCCAGCGATTTATTCGGTGAAATATCTATTCTGCTGGGAAATCTTCCTTGCTGGCATTTTCACAGAATATAATAAATATTATAATTTCATAATTTCCTTTTTGTTTTATATCAAGAAATAGAACCCATAAAGTGCAATTATTACATAAAATTAACTCAGTTTTGAGCAAATTTAGGTTAAAACATACGAATTATACGAATTTTTGTGAACTTTTAGATTGGCATTAAGCACTGAAGGGTATCTTTTTTTGCTGGCAACGTTTTGCTGGCAACGATTTTCGGGCTTTCCTGGCTGGCAAACAAAGAATAAAGTTTTCACTTAAAGGAATACTATTTCACCACTTAAAGCTGCAAAGGAATTCGTTTCATAACAAAATAAGGCATATTTAACATACTTATAAAAATCGTTCGTCGGGTACTCCTGCACAGAACAGAATAGATAAAATATTGCATTTCACATTATTTGTATTTTCCTGGCATTTTATCTGAATAAAAACCAATATGAAATATGTTTCTAATAGCATACACAATCTTCAGTTTCAAATAGAAATGACATTAAGGCATAGAAATATAACTGAAATGCATTTATTCATATCAGATTTATACAATAAAGCACAAAAAAGGCTTTTATATTCAATACCGAAAAGTAATGATTCAGTATGTGAATGTTTAATTCTGCTGGTAGTTCTGTGTAAAGTTGCTGGCACAATATTTTCTTTGTTCCTGGCTGGCAAATTAAGAATAAAATCATACCATAACTAAAAATGATTATCAGGTTTAAAGAAGTTTAGAGTTCATTTCATGCCAAATGAAGTAAAATAAGAAACTTTTTGTAAATGCCCCGATGGGTACTCCTGTTATGTGTTATTTTCGCATATTACAACGTGAAACTGTTCTGCTCTATTACTGTATGGTAAAACAACGTTCCAAACTATTACTAAAATGAGAACCTAGAAAGAGAAATCAGGAAAAATGTATTGGTTCAGCCCGGGATCGAACCGGGGACCTTTCGCGTGTGAGGCGAACGTGATAACCTCTACACTACTGAACCGTCTTTTTTTACATATATAATAACCATAGCAAAATAAGTTTTAAATATGAGTTAAACAAATCTGAATAATACTCAGATTATGGCCTCTGGAAGGAAATAAACCAGCGCTCAAGCATCGCTCATGCGCTGGAATGCAACCGGCCAAGAGTTTCGCATATTCTCTATATATATACTATGTGAGTAAAATTGTGGCCAACGTGTACGTGTATAAACTGTATGATGTGACCTAGCATTCCAATTCAACACATAAATTACATACACCAAAAAACTATTAAAAATAAAAATATTTGAAAAAATAAACAAATGGAGAACAAAATAGAAAGATAGGTAATTTGTCGAGTTTGATCTTTGCACCTGTCTTCATATTTGTACCGTCACAATCTTTACATATCGGTTACGCCTTTTAAAGGATTTCTTTATTTTCTTTTAATCCATAAAATGAAATTTTATGATATTCTCCCCGCCTGTCCACCCCCGAGTTACCACTATACTACCCAAACTATTACTTAAATGTACTAATCTATAGAAATTGACAAGACAATCACTCAAATTGTTCATAACGATAACATAGACATAACAAAATATATCAATAAGCAACAGTCATGGTAAGTTGACTTAACACAATGTTGCACGGATCCTTTCAAGTAGGTCAATAGTAATATCCGCCCCATGGTGTAATGGTTAGCACTCAGGACTCTGAATCCTGCGATCCGAGTTCAAATCTCGGCGGGACCTGGTGTATGTTTTGTTAATCTGGCAAAAAAAGACATACAAAACAAATATTTGCTTAGTTGTGTTTTCATTATGATGCAATACACCGCCATTAAAGTTATTTGTTCTGAATCAAGCCAAAATATAACTCCTCCCGGCGGGGAATCGAACCCCGGTCTCCCGTGTGACAGGCGGGGATTCTTACCACTATACTACCGAGGAGCTAATATTTTCCATTTACGTATTATAAACAGAAACAGATAAACATATGTTATTCTACGCGAATATTATGTTATTTTCGCATATTACAACGTGAAGCACTTTTGCTCTATTACTGTGTGGTAAAACAACTTTCGAAACAATTAATAAAATAAGAACCTAGAAAGAGAAATCAGGAAAAATGTATTGGTTCAGCCCGGGATCGAACCGGGGACCTTTCGCGTGTGAGGCGAACGTGATAACCACTACACTACTGAACCGTCTTATATTGCACACATAAGATACATATAGGAGAATAAGTTTTGATATATGAAGTCAAAAATCTGAATATAACATTTAGTTTATGGACTCTGCAAGGAAAATAAACTAGCGCTCACGCATCTCTCATGCGCTGGAGTGCAACCGGCCAACAGTTTCACATATTCTCTATATTTACTATGTGAGTAAAATTATGACCTACGTGTATAAACTGTATGATGTGATCTAGCATTCCAATTCAACACATAAATTACATACACTAAAAAATATATTGAAAATAAAGATAATTGAAAAAAATAAACAAATGGAGAACAAAATGCACAGATAGTTTATTTGCTGAGTATGATCTTTGCACCTCTCTTCATATTTGTACCGTCACAATCTTTACATATCGGATACGCCTTTAAAGGGGTTTCCTCATTTTCTTTCGATCCATAAAACGAAATTTTACATAGTCTGATATACTACCGGATTTTATATTCAGTTCGTGAAAAAAACAACAACGTTGTAAAAGTAATATTTCGCAAGACACAACAACGCCATAATAGCATTGCCTTTACCTCTCCCTCACGACATTAACTAGTTAAAAACTCATTCTCACCAACATATGGAACAGTGGCTATTGGTTAGTTTGCTATATGAGCACGGGCCCTGAAACAACCTCGGATGTATTTCACAAGGCTATTTCGTCCGTGGATAAAAAAAACGCTGATTTATTTGCACTTTATTTGTGTTGTTAATAAGAGGACGGAGTTGATTAATTATTCAGTCGCTCCCCCTTTTCCCATTTTGCACCACATTTTGAATTCAACAATATTAAAAGTTAAAATGAAGTAAAACGCAATCCGCGTTCAATCAACCTAAATTATAAGACGTTGGTAGCATAACGTTGACGTCATAGATATGTCGTTGTGGTGA
>LQRL01094706.1:4035-17756 GCA_001703475.1 Hydroides elegans | reverse complement strand
ATATTTAAAAAAAAAAAAAAAAAAACTGGAGATTGACGCTTGTGTTTATCATTGATCAATGTTAAAATGCAAAATGCGAAATATATAGGATATCGAATGATTTATTTGATTCAAAAAAAAAAAGTGAGAACAGCATTTTAGAGGAAGTTTTTCTTTATTAAAAATTTTAAAATCGAAACTCTTAATGTAATAAGCGCTTTATAAGACATTGTGATAAAAAATTCTACCGAAAAGTGTCAAGCTCCATAACGATTGAACATTTCATGATTCATTGATTACCCCTTTGATTGTCCTTCACTTGATTCATATGTGTATTTACATTTTCCTTGCTTTAGACAAGACAACAAATCATTAATATTAAGTAATACATCGTCGTTTCAATGATTTCAACAGGATCGGTTATTTCCCAAATCAACGTTATTGAATTTTAAACGGCAAAACAAAAGATTGATCCCAAGCACACATGTATCATCTGAATGCTTACCATCCTTTCGATTACATTGATTAATTATGCACCCTACCATAGATTGTATCTTTTCCGGATGAATTTACTTATTTTGCAGATTGTTTTGTTAACCTTGGAAGATGAATAATACCAAGAACATTATTTAATGTTTTATGATTATACTATGATTACTCTTTGTCATTTTACTAATCACCACCCTATTGATTTCTTAAATCTTTAACGAGCACCTACACATTCATTTTCTTCACACCCAGAGTAGTGATGGCCGTAGCCTTTAGCGCGATGGCCGTCGGTCAAGTCAATTCATTCGCACCCGACTACGGTAAAGCGAGGGATGCGGCGGCACGTGTTTTTCACGTGTTCGATAGTCGGCCACAGCTCGATCCCACGTGCAACGAGGGACGCACTATGGTGAGAGCATGTGTGTCATTGGTGCATGTGCATGTCGAGGAATGATGTCAGAGTTGAGTAATGAGTGGGTGACATGCATGATCATATCCCAACAGATTTTGCGCACGTTTATGGCATGTTAAAGCCAATAGCAAGTCCTACAATATATCCGAAAATAATCGGTCAAGTAAATTCGTTCGCACCCGACTACGGCAAAGCGAGGGCCTTTAGCGCGATGGCCGTGGGTCAAGTGAAGTCATTCGCACCTGACTACGGGAAAGCGAGGGACGCGGCGGCACGTGTTTTCCACGTGTTCGATAGTCGGCCACAGCTAGATCCCACGTGCAACGAGGGACGCACTATGGTGAGAGCATGTGTTTCATTTGTGCGTATTCATATGTCGCGGAATGTTGTTTGCATCAAACATGAGTCTAATGCATGATCATATCCGAACCGGTGTTGCGAACGTTTATGGCATATTAAAGCTTATGGAGAGCCCGAAAATAAAACAGAATAGAACCGCATTGATTTGTTTACAAAATTGATTCCGCTATTTCGTATGCCAATTTCTGGTTGCCTAATTCATTATTGATATTTCAAATGCTTCTATTGCAATATTAATTGTTGTTTTACCCATCAGTGTACCGGTAGTTTTAATCGCCGAATCATCGGAATTATCCGCTGATCTTCTTTACTGCATGTTTATCAATGTACGCACTAAGTGCACATGGTCTTCATTACATGTATTTGACTGAGTATGTTTGTAGATAAAAATGTGTGTGATTTTTTGGAAGAATTCATTTCAGCAATTTGAATTCAAAGTTTTATGTGCATGTTCATTTTATTTCTTTTTGACTGTTTTGTGAGTTTTAATAAAAGTTTATCATTCTTGCCAAAACTAATGTACATAGCGACAGCAATAATAGTTTAAATCCCTAAGATACAATATAAAGATGCAAATCCCATCCGTGATTGCGGAGTTCATGTTAAGAATTCAAAGTCAATAAGTCTATTATAACGCCTAGTTAATGTCCCTGTAGATGCATCTAATTTTAATGATACAGATATCTAAACCAATTAACAAAATTACTTCATCTCAATTCCTTTCAAATGCCTTCAATCATACCCTGTATATCCCACAGGCCAATGTCGCAGGCGAAGTCGAACTCCACGACACGCACTTCAACTACCCGACCCGTCCCAATATCCCTGTGTTGCGAGGTATCGACATGGCCGTCAAACGAGGCCAGACAGTGGCGCTTGTTGGCAGTAGTGGATGTGGAAAGAGCACCATTATACAGTTGGTGGAAAGGTTCTATGATCCAAAGAGTGGCACAGTGGTGAGTGTTTTTGATAATAGTTTTTCTATTATAAAAAAAATGTATACATGTTTATGAATGTAATATTTGTTTCAAATGATATGGAAAATCATAACCATTATGTGGTTATTAGAATTTGTAAGAAGTAACCATTTCAATCTTGATATGCTTTTGAAGTAAAATATATCGTTATCCAGATTGTTACCTTGGCATATTATAAGTTTTCCAAATGACTGCTGATCAATGAGCAATACTGGAATTTTAGAGTACGGTAGACAAAACTAGAGCGCATGTTTCCAAACTAAATGGGCCATGGTAAATAAAATATATTCATCTAGAGTAATTTATGATTCTTCGTCCCTGAGGTTCGGAAGTAGGTTAAGTTTGTGTCAGTGCTAGCACAATCTACTCGAAATACAAAAAACATAGCGCACATGTTGAAGTATCCCTCCTCGAAATAAGTGAGCTAGCTCTTTATGTATAATCCTTACATCATCATTGAAGGAATGTATACTTAAAAACTGTTGGATTTATTATTTATTTCACTGCTTATTTGTCGTTGCTGAAAAAAAAGGGTTTTTAAATTTCCGAAAAAACAATTAAATTTATACATACTTTTCCTGTTTTGGTTATAAAATCAATGTTGTTTAGCCATGTTATTATCTTAACGTTGCATACGGCATAGATTTATATTGACTCGTCCCAAAGCAGCGCAAGCATTTTTTATAGATTAGGCATGGTTTTGCATATACGCCTTGGTTTGTTCCCCTACTTAATGCAGTGGCCCTCGTTAAACCTAATACATATAAACAAAATTATGACTTAACCCGACAATAATTGAAAGTCCAAGCTTCTCAATCTCTTATCGCATTTATACCAAAAATGCTTGAATCGAACAGTTTTCACCCGTCATGATATGTTCGCTTTAACGATGATCTACTAGCTATCATAGCATACGCAAACGTCGTTGTGTATACGTATTACAAAATGTATTATAACAAATATCGTAAAATCCGATTATTTTGCTCCATTTTTAAATCCGTTTAGTGCATGGACGGCTCACCGCTTCCCGACCTTCACATCCAATGGTCCCGTGCGCAGATGGGTCTCGTTTCGCAGGAACCAGTTCTTTTTGACGCCAGTATCGCAGAGAATATCGCTTACGGAGATAACAGTCGCGATGTACCGATGGCGGAGATTATAAAGGCGGCTAAGGATGCCAATATACATAATTTCATCACGTCCTTGCCTGATGTAAGTATCTGTATGATGTTGAATCTTATGTTTTTGTCCCGATATATTAATTTGATAGCTGACATGACTTGATGGTATAAGCCTTAAGGCGCGTTCACGCAAATAAAACAACTCGAAAAAAAGCTCGAAAACCGAAAACTCGAAAGCTACTTTTGTATAACAACAGAACAATTTATCCCTTCTGTTAACGCCAAATACGGGCTTTTTGGCATTATTTTTTAGCTTTTTTGCGTGAACGCGCCTCTACAATATCAGTTACTGTAGGCTACCTATCATGATTAAACCGTCATGTCCAATCCTTTTCATTTGATATTACCGATTATACGCAACTTATATCTATTCGCCGATCTTGAGGAAAAAAAAAGCTATTTTTCGAATAATAAAGTTATAAATTATATCTCTCATGTAGGCCCTATTTGATTGGCAACAAACAATTATTATAACGAGTTCATCTCATGTTTATAGGGCTACGATACAAATGTCGGTGACAAAGGTACTCAGTTGTCGGGCGGTCAAAAACAACGTGTGGCCATTGCTCGAGCTCTGGTTCGTAACCCCAAGATCCTGTTGCTTGATGAAGCGACGTCGGCCCTCGATACGGAGAGTGAGAAGGTAAGTTAATTTATTATACAAGTTAACGATACAGTTTACATATATTATTTTAGGTGTATAGGTTTGAACGTTATGATATATGGATCTCAAATTTGAACTAAACTCAAACAACGCCTAATTTGCGAAAGCAATATAAACAAGTACATGTCAAAAGTTGAAGTTCAAATCAGTTCCCTTTTCAGGCGCGGATCCAGAAAATATTGAACCTGGGGGCGCAACTGTACAAATTATCAGGCTGAACAGGGGGGCGCAAATTTATTTGTTTGTCTTACATATAAGGGCGAACAGGGGGGCGTGCGCCGGGTGATTTATATGGTAAATCCGCGCCTGCTTTTTCTTGGGTGGCACAAGAAGCTTTGGAACACGTACAAAAGCCGTAAATACATCACATTTGCCTACATATTCTCAACCGTTCGGAACGTAGAATGCTATGCTTATATACACGAATATGTATAATCTGATCATTCCGGTTTTTCGGTTTAGGTCGTACAAGAGGCATTGGACCATGCCCAAGAAGGTCGCACTTGCATCACCATAGCCCACCGACTCTCCACCATTCAGAACGCAGACTGCATTCTCGTCATCAAGAATGGCCAAGTGGTCGAAACTGGCAAACACGCCCAACTCATCGCCAAAAAGGGCGCCTATTATAAACTCAATAATGCGCAGTTATCAAAAAAATAAAATGTTGAGCATTTATGTAATAATCTCATTTTTGTGGCAAAGTGATTAGTGTGATGTGGTTGTTGCTGAGGACGTTTAGAGAGTATTATGAAGTTAGTACATATTCCATTTTTCCAGAAATCAGTTTTTCCACAGCTTGTAAGGTTATCAATTTTAAAAAGGTACTGATAAAACGATAAACTATTGTTAAACGCTATGGCGTAGTTTATGGATAACAAATATTGGTATCCGGTGTCGCGGTGGTTTAGTTGTCGCCGGTGAAATAGTTGTCGACAACTTTTTCGACGAGAACGGTGCATCGAAAAAGTTGTCGCGGTGAAAAAGTTGTCGTTTCTTATCTTACCCTTTTAGCTATGTAAACACAACCCCTCGACATATGAGTTGATCCTAATCCCCTGAGTTACATGGCATTTATCTTGTTTATGAATTGAATTTTTGGGTGTTTGAAGAATAACTTCAAAACTAAAAATGTTTCTTAATATTTTGAAATTCTAGAATCCCTTCTCATCCCATAATACACATGTATGAATCACCAAAAGACGCCATTGGCTCCTTATAAACTAATAAATAAGAAATTTAGCATAAAATTTATGTTTTTTTGTGTTTTTATTCAATCTCGGTGTAGCGAGAATGGGTTAAGTTAATAAGCTAGAAACTTCATATTTTCAGAATGTGTTTGCCCTTGAGTTTCCTTCAAAACGGCAACAATTATTTTCATTTTTTTTTTTTTTTTTGAAATTGTCCGATCAGCTTAAAGAATAATATGGTAAGTCTTTGACTGCTTAGAAAAAACGATCAAGTGGGTGTATGAGGCTAAGGTTTAGCGGTTTTCATTAGTTCAATTATTTAAAGTTTATGTGAAAATCACGGGAAATATATTAATTTTATCAACCAGCATCATTAGCAGAAGACATAAGAATTATGCTTATCATGCCTTATCTATTAAAACAAGATAGTTAGCTGATAATCTATTAATACAAAATGTAAACAAAACCCCGAAAAAATGTCGCAAATTAATGATTTTGTTCCTGGTGAAAAAGTTGTCGCTCAAAGCGCAACCCCTCAGCACCCCTTATAAAGAGAATATAGATAAACGACAACTATTTCACCGCGACAACTAAACCACCGCGACACCGGTCAAAAAGTCCCCGGACATAAAGTCACGATTTTGGCAACATAGGACATAAAGTCCCCAGACAAAATGTCTAATAAAATGTTAATTTCCGAATATTTTTTTTATATCACGATTAACTATCATTTAAGACTATATAACTTTAAACGTGCATTAAATTAAAATGAAAATAAATGTTTCTAAATTATATTTTTGCCCGGGGACTTAATGTCCTATGTTGCCCAACTTGGGGACTTTATGTCCGGGGACTTTATGTCCGGGGACTTTTTGACCTGGATTCACAAATATTATATAGCAGGTCTATATTTGTAATTATGCACATGACTACCATAAAAAGGCCTTACATTCGTCAGTAGTGAGTTTATGTATTGTGTTGAGTGAGTTCAATTTTAAATGAACAATGTTATTATTTTAATGAGGATCCTTTATTTTCGTACCCTTCATCAGTATTATAAATTTAGGAAATCAAAACTTAATAATTTAAAGATGTGTTTGTCATTATTGTCTATGGTATATATCTACAAATATTTAAGGCTGCGATTTTTAATTTTTGTGTTCATGTATTGTAACTATTAGAGATATAATTTCATTGAAGATCCCGATGATAGGATAGAGTACGTATTTTTCGAATCATATCTTTATAGTTAAGACAAAATCATTCTAGTCATGATTTAATGTTGCTATGATTTTTGCCGTGCTAATGTTATATGTAGCAATGATTGCATCTACTTGTGTGTCCAAATTTTATTATGTCATATATATTATATGTAAAAGTATTTTGAAGATATACTACTCAAGTTTTGCAATAAAATAAGTACACTTTGCATATTTTTCTTGTATTTTATCCTGGTCCACATTTATCAACATTAGAAATGTAACTGTCATATACTTGACATTATGGTACGTTACGTGCCATTATGTCCTCCCGACCATTATGTCCACCCGCTACCCTTTTGCCATTATGCCCTCCCCAGCTCTACCATTATGTCTTCCGGTGACCATTATGTCCTCCCCACCTAAACCATTATGTCCACCCGCATGTATATCCTTATTCTCAATGTTGGTCGAACTGTCTATTAAGCATGATGAAAGTTCTTACCAACAATTCACAAGTCAAAGGACCATGTACGATATCGAGGATATTCTTCAATATTTGAAAAAAAGATAAACTTTTTTTTTATATATTGACATGGTCTGAAACCCAATTCCTTTTGTTTGAATAAATGAAATATTTTGCGCTTACATTGTGATTTTGAAATAAAAAGCAAAACATGAAAATATGTGTGGCTAGGGCTTGAGCCTTTGTTTTCCTTATCCCGAGGACCCGAGCGCCAATTACCATTTTAGTTTCAATGTAGTTTGGACCCGGAGGGTTTATCAATCTGCATAGGTATGTTACATACTCATATAACATATTTTTGCATATTATATTATTTGTATTATGTCTTATGGTATTATATCATCATATTTACTTTAATCGATTTCGTAATTTCAAAATTTCAATTATAACAATAAATTTAATAATTTCACACTATTTTTCTAATCAATTTATAATTTCAAAATCTTAATTACAAAATAAATATATGGTTTCGCACTATATCTTGTGCTTGTGCCAAATACCCAAGTGTATATGCATTTTAAATAAATTCATGATGTCCATTCGAATTCGTTAGCTCAAACTCAATAAACCACTCTAAACTTGAGAGCTAGTTTTATAGGCGAGACAATCTTTACATTATGTATCGATGACTAATCTCAACTGTAACCATACTCATCCTTATACTTCTTAAAATAGTATATTTTAAAGAGATGTCACAACTATGAGTCATATCGTGTGATGTTTTATTACATTTATTCTATATAAGTATACCTCAGTAAAACAACCGACCAAAAAAAAAGAATCAACAACGCGCATCTAAGGATTTCTGATTTGGAACGCTATGCGCTCTGGAGGTAATATTCAACATATTATTAAACCTGTTTTCATCATACACTGGTATCAAACTGTCGCAATAATAAGGTTTAGCCGGATTTGTTAAAAGTGCGGGAGAAAGTGTTACTCATCTATGTTTGCTGTTTTTTCATGTTAATTGTTGTGTCGCAGATTCAGGATATGTTCCCAATATTGGACAGACGTGTATCCCCTCCCTTGTAAATTGAGTTGTGATTGCGACATAGCATTCATTATCACATCATTATATTGGGCTGACCAAAACACGAGTCATTTTATACAAATGTACGTAGCAACAGCAAAACTGACCATAGATGCTTATAAACAGTGCAAACGTTCCGTATCGCATATTTGTGTACGTTACAAAATCAGGTTAGGAATGAGAACACGAGTGTGATATATCGCTGATATTGTAAGAGATTTGTCAATAAGTTTGTCAAGTGTTCGCATTGCTTTTCCTGCCTTGAGCTTCTCCACTTCTCTTATCGGAGGGGGCAATACCAAATAATACTGATCTGAGGTGCAGTATCGCGCTTATTGCACAGTTGCCGTGGGCGAAGAAAGGGGATGATGTGATAGGATTTTGGGATAATCCGCAAAGGATATAATATATTATTTTATTGATTGGAATTGGATATAGATTTTTTTTGGATATTTCCGTATTATTTGGTTTTCTCTCACAAGTAGGTGCGTTGTGTTGCCTTTCTCGTGTGTAGATGGTCTGGATTATACCCATAATAAAATGCATACATATATATAATCAATTTTCAAAAATAGTGAACGCGTTTCAGTGTTACGTTCATGTTATATTCAATCTAGATACAACGATGGAAATTATGCAAGGTTCCCTGAATATAAAGACAATTAAACAAATTAGCATCTTTTGATTCGCAATGCGCCACATGACTAATGATCCATATATCAGTTGTAAAATCCTATTTGTTTTCCTATGTCATATGTACATATGACCCTATATATTTGAAAAAAAAAAATGTTTTAACCTTTTCCCCTTTTTTACCTTTCTTTTTAATTATCATACAGCTATAGTCATTAATTCATTTTCACTGGAAAATATTACTGCCAGCGTTTTTAAGCTGTCCTTTCTGGTGGATTAAGTAATACCTATTCACATTTTTATTACATTATTTTGTGTATACGCAAGTTTCACACCGAAACGAGTCATATTAAACCATATTCCAAATAATATCTATTCGTTGGGAACTGCTGTTTTTTACTTAGTGCTAAACCAAAAGCCTCACGCATAGCTTTTCGATTTTAAAATAGCGCTTTTGGCTCTGGAATTATCTTTAAAAGTATCGAATTTTACCCAAATATATTCTTGACCGACCTTCTTGAGCAACCCACTCAGCAATGTGCATTGTGAGACCAATAATTTATGTAAGATCAGCCACATCAGATAATGCTGCATTTTTTTAATGACGTGAAATCACTATCGTTTTTGATGTGTGTATTGGTTTTTTTTTCGATTTTACATAAAACATTGATAGTTTAATATGAAGCTTAGCCTAGTGATCCTTACACGCCGTTAAACGTTCATATAAATGTTGTGTTCATGATTTTGAAAAGTTAAACGGTTAATATATCAGCAGCATGTTCATCTTACCAACTTATAAGTTCTTTCTACGTCGCAATAAAACATAAAATCGAAAGGACGTTTACATGTTGGTTTTGTAAAAGGGTTTCAGGATGCTATTCCATTTAATCGAGGGCACTCAACGATTTATTCGGGTAAATGTTTATTCTTGTAGCAGCTCTTCCTTGCTTGCAACTTTTTCAGAACAGAACAAAGCTTTTTTTTCGAAACGATTATTTTACTCTTGGATTATGTTTGAAAGTATAACTCACAATGCATATTTGTCTAAATTTAGTCTCTGTTCACAAATCTGTGAGAGAATAACCTTACAAACATTTGATTTATTGAAATCTTTATTCTGGTAGGAGATTGTATATTTGCTTGCAATAGCTTTTCTGGGGTTCTTGCTTGCAACTTCAGAATAGACATTTTGATGCAAATCAAAAAAGTAAATCGTTGAGTGCCCCTCTTTAATGTCGAAATGTCAAATGGGTGTCCCTTTTACATGCGTCTACATAGAGTGACATTGTGACGGCACGACGTTAACCCTGCGTTTAGAACTTGCTGCTTAGTTTTGCTTTTTGCATATCTCATTATGAAATACGTCATAAGGTGGTTTCATAGGTATGGTTATTTTAAAACATCCGGATATTAATATAAAAGCTCATTCGTCTAACGATTATGCCACAGGGGCTCTTTCATATTATCTATAGCTGAACGTGGTATTAACTGCACTTCTTCCATAAGCCTCTTGGTTGCTATGTTACACACCTGTAATATACACTGTGTGATAAGTTGATTAGCTTTTTCTATGCTAACTGCGTGGTGCAACTGTATAAGGCTGATATCTAATAACTATCTCTCGCGCTCGCACTTGTATCTTAAGAGCAGACGAGTATAACCCGTCATGATTCTTCTGTCACATATTTTCCCTCTAATTTACTGGTAATGAACTTGAAATTACATTATGGAAATGTGACACTAATAAGGAAATGTGTTATCTATATGTTTTTGCTAATTTTGCTTCGAAATCAATGTGTATATTATGTGTGATTGCATTATGGATAAAATAACTTAATTAATAACATTTATTGCTTTAATTTTTTGTGATAACGATGATGATTATTTTATAAATGTCAATTAATAAAACACTAATATTTCTGTGATTCCACGATTCGCTAATTTGATTCCTTATGGTAACCCATTATCATTTGCAGATGAGAATATCACATTTGGATAAACCACCACTTTAGCCAAAACAACACCAAATACGAAGAATAATTTTGGATAATTCCTTCATCCAATATATCACATGTCTCATAACGGAAGAGTGTCTCCTGAACGAGTCTATAGAGCAGGTGATTGATGATCCAGATTTTGTGTAATGTGTGCAGTTTGTGTGGCTTTGTTTTTATTATGCTATACAATAATTTCCATAAAAAATGTTGAAGTCAAGAATGAAAGTCCATCTAGTAGTGTGCGTCAGTCTTCGTAAAACGACGCGAGATCGCTGAGACAATGTCATACGACAGTGTACCCTAGGCCATTAGTTTAAAGGCGCGTTCACACAAACAAAAAAATCCGAAAATAATAGCTCGAAAACCGAAGCTCAAAAGCGACTTTTGAATAAAAACATAGCAATTTATGCCTTCTGTTTACGCAAAATATTTACTTTGTTTTCGAGCTTTTATTTTGCGTGAACGTGGCCTTATGTGTGCAGTTTGTGTGGCTTTGTATATATGTTGTTTGCAAGTTTGGACAAAATGTTTGATTTCTGACGTAAATATAATTATTGGATCAATCCGGCAAGGTGCGATAGCCGGGACTTCACAGAAGATGCGAATTCAAAACGACATTGTCTTACAGCTGTATTTGCGTAATGTGCAAGACGGCATTTTACGCCACTACTTTATTGAATTCTTTATTTATGGGCGTGCGGTCGAGAGAACGTTGTAAATCGATCATATGTGAAAGTATTCTAAAAGTTATGTTACGTCGCGATGTCGATGGACGCCCTTCTTACGCCATACTCCGTTTGTTGCAACGTTGTCATAACGTTTTTTTCCACGCCCGAAAATAACAAAGACCGCCGAAAAAAGATCATAGTGTACAACATGACAATGTCCTGATGACGCTACACGAAGTCTTGTCGAGCGGGACGCTGTTGTTTTTCGAGAGATTACGCAGCGGAAATAGTCGAACTGAAAAATACAACTCGTTACCACTTCTATATAACAAAATTACAACGTTTTTTTCATCACGCTATGCGAAATCAAGTCACGAGGTTTTAACCATTCGTATTACATAAAAGTCATCCGATATTCCATGTTTTATCCATGTTTCCTTGAATAATATGTCATTGTATCATTAATTAAAGAGTATTTTCGCCAGCTATAATCCATGAACTTTTTATTTTTTACTTAGCCATTCTGTGTCATTTAAGAATATTCGAGTGTTCGTTTTTTATCCATATGCACTGTTATAACAGTTTTGAACATGTATTATAGTAACAATCGATTTATAGAAATGCATATACTTGTACATGTACCATATCCAACCTTAAGTTCTACTCATCAGTGCTCCTCCTTAGTTCAATATTCCCCGTCATACACACTCTTCTAAATATCCGCTTATTAGAGCATCGATAATATGCTTTATCAAAAAACATAACGGGGGATAATCACATATTTTGACTAAACAATGTAAATATAATCGTTGATGCATGATGTGGCTTATATAAATATTGCAGATATTACAAACATTACTAAACGAAATTATTAATCAAATAATACGCGTCACTATTACTATAAAAACTAAATGGAACATATCTTTACAACAAGAGCCCAGGGATATCTAATTTTATATTAAAATACTATGCAAAGATAATAATTAAAATAAGCATAATAAAAATGAAACCCAAATTCTATATCACAGACTCCAACATGTCGAAAACCAACGGATACAACAACTCCAGCTACGATGCCGACAATGCCACAGTTACGGGTATCTCCATGAAAGACCTTGAGAAGAATGGCGCTAGCAACGGGGCTGGAGCGGTTGCTAAGGACAACGATGATGCGTCGAGCACGAGTAGCGGAAAGAGTGATGACAAGAAAAAGGATGAGGCACCGCCGATGGTGGGAGTCACCGAAGTGGTAAGCTGGAATACATTGTATCAATTGTATTCTAATAATCATACTATTAATGTTCTAGTTTCGAGCAGGAATAATTCCGCTAAGTTTTGTTAAAAACATACTTCAATAACTTATTGGCCTATGAAATATGTACATCGGGGGAGGAGTAGATAAATACTCACTTGTTTATCACAGGGTACCGAGCTCGAATCTGACACGGTATCGCTTGAGAATCGCTACATATTTTAGCATCTGACGTGGGAAAATGCAATGTTTTTTTCATATTCTGGATATATGATTTTGTCCATAGCTCTAAGTCTAAATATCGTTGTAGTGTCTTAATACCAAGTGTTCCTATGACTTTATTCCAGTTTCGTTTCGCCGACGGCAAAGACAAAGCTCTCATCGCCTTAGGCCTATTCTTTGCCATCATCCAAGGCGCCGCGCTACCGCTTATGATCATCGTCTTCGGCGAGATGTCCGATCTCTTCATTTATGATGCGCTCTTCGAAAACTGGCTTAACGAGTGGCTGGATATGTATTGTCCGACGAATGTGTCTCATCTCATTAATACGACATGTGATGAGTTCAGAGATTATGTACTGGAAGAGCCAACAACGATTATGTGAGTACATTAAGCCGTACCTGGATTAATTATTGAATATTAACATTTAAAGTTAATGCTGTAAATTCTGTAAATTTAGCCTTAGTGCGGCATCTGTTTAAAACAGGACGTCTGGTCTAATATTTATATGTTTGTTGCAAAACCAATTGGCTTTTCGTCTTCTAATTTAACAAAAACCTTTCTGAAAACTTTTATGTCATACTCATTATAGTGAGTTCATAAAGTTATCGGAAATGTTAAGCATGAGTATATGCGAATAAGTTTAACAACTAAATATTGTTTTGTTATTCACAGCCCAATTCTGGAAGCCCTTGACATGACGGAACAGATAGATGCCATCAATGAATACCTGGCGTCCGATTTCCTCGAACAGATGCTTGAGTACGCCGTTTGGTATACAAGTAAGTATCGAATCAAGTTGTTGATTTGCCGTCCACCCTATAATGTAAATTATACCAAAAATATATTTTATGACATTGGCTTCAGGTTCTGGATCTGCACTTGTGTATAGATCTTATTATATATTAGTCTTCTTGAAATAAGCAATTAATTACGAAATT
>LQRL01094695.1:0-13027 GCA_001703475.1 Hydroides elegans | reverse complement strand
ACAATAGTTTGTCCGCGGCATTTCAGTATGAAGCCTTTGTCCTAGGGTTCTGAAACTTCACACAGGGTAAGAATATATATTGCAGATGTGCAACGTCGAGATTTCAGTTTGATCGACCAAAAATTGTCGAAATTACGGGGGTTTGAACTTAGACGAATTTGAGATATTTTGGGATATTTATACACCACTTTGTCCGCGGCACTTTGGTATAAAGCCTTTGTCCTAGGGTTCTGAAACTTCACACAGGGTAAGAATATATATTGCAGATGTGCAACGTCGAGGTTTCAGTTTGATCGATCAAATATTGTCGAAATTACGGGGGTTTGAACTTAGACGAATTTGATATATTTTGGGATATTAATACACCACTTTGTCCGCGGCACTTTGGTATGAAGCCTCTGTTCTAGAGTTCTGAAACTTCACACAGGGTAAGAATATATATTGCGATGTGCAACGTCGAGGTTTCAGTTTGATCGACTAAAAATTGTCGAAATTACGGGGGTTTGAACTTAGACGAATTTGAGATATTTTGGGATATTTATACACCACTTTGTCCGCGGCATTTTGGTATGAAGCCTCTGTCCTAGGGTTCTGAAACTTCGCACAGGGTAAGAATATATATTGCAGATGTGCAACGTCGAGGTTTCAATTTGTTCGACTACAAAGTGTCGAAATTACGGGGGTTTGAACCTAGACGAATTTGAGATATTTTGGGATATTTATACAACACTTTGTCCGCGGCACTTTGGTATAAAGCCTTTGTCCTAGGTTTCTGAAACTTCACACAGGGTAAGAATATATATTGCAGATGTGCAACGTCCAGGTTTCAGTTTGATCGACCAAAAATTGTCGAAATTACCGGATTTGAACTTTAACGAATTCCTGATATTTTGGGACATTTGTACAGCACAGAAAGATCACACGTATATTGTGACGTTGTGAGGACTACGTATGTGGACGAATATGTTAGGGCCACGGTGTTAGAAAGACGTTGTGGGAAGACGTTGTGAAAAAGACGTTGTTATGAGGACGTTGTGAGAAATACGTTGTAAGAAAGTCGTTGTGAGAAATATATTTCTTTTGACCTTCTTCTTTTTATTGACAAATATTCGTGATAAAGAATGTTTTGCATAGGCTGGGGGCTTTGCATCTCTGATGCCTATGTTTAAATTTACACAATTGTTGGAGAAATGTATATGTTTTTAGGGAAAAACATCTAAAACCTTGAGGTATTGCTCTAAATTGGTGCATACTTGGGAAGATTTCTAGAATCTTAGAAAATATCGTAGTTTCATTGAAAAACTGCACACACGATATTTCTTGTTTGGCTTTAAATTTTGGAAAAAAATGTCTATATATTCCAATATACATTATTATGATGTTTGCACTTGAAATTCAATTTTCGCAGATTCAGGTATAATTAAACAATCATTAATGCATTTGGTTCACGACTTTTTAGGCTAAGTCCAATCGAAAATGCCTAATTTTCGTAGAGGTCACACCTATCTGTGCAAGGCAGAATACAATTTAAAATAAATGTATATTGCACCCTTGAATTATGAACGCATTTTGATAAAATTAAACTTGATGGGCTTACAATGTTTTTAAAAAATGAACTTTTATCCCGAAAATTAAACCGATTGAGAATTTATAGCTACAACAATAGGAACACCTTTTTGTAAAAATTGCTCTTCTAGATCTGATTAATTATTGTATATTTCAATGTATCAATTGGTTTATGTTCAATTCAACCACTTTCTAAAAATTAGGTCGTGGGGTTCCCTTCATAAAAATAAATATTGTGCACCCACAGGCTTTTAAAAATGAAATTGCGGGAACAATAAACCAGTCGCTCTGTTTTGAGTTGACTTTATGTGACAAAACTGTTCATAGAAGTCTATGTGGTCAGAGGTGGTCAAATAAAAAAAAAACAACATTTGATAACAAACATTTTGATTTCTCGCTAATGTTTTGATAATGGATCACCGGCAAAGATAGATTCTATTGTTTGGTGTTTATAAAAGAATTCATTAAAATAAGTTGAAAGAATTTATTAAGACACGGACACGTGCTTGTGGAATATTTTTGGGGTTATAGCGTTATGTGATATGAATGTTCACGCGCTTGCTATATTATAATAATACTTCATGTTTTCAGGAAAATAAACGAGAAAATTGACGAGCGATCGCAGTAAATTCCATAAGCGCATTATTTACAGTTAGTTTGATAATAATAGATTCTGTTGCTATCTCAATTTTACATAAAGAATCTCGCGACAGCTAGTGAATATACATTGTTCAAATGAACATTATCTACATGCATTTCTGGAACCGACGACATGGGAAACATATCAATATAAGCCACGTCTGGGAGAACTAAATTCAATCTTTGGCGAACACGGTTATTCCATTCCTGCGATATAGTATTATTTTGCTTAAATTTAACATCACCCTTAACCGCGCTTATTGATAGCCATATAACCTTTTTGCAACCTGTCCTTATAAACGAGAGCATTGTCACCACTTTGTGAGCATACGGGTATTTCGCCACATTGGTAACTTCAGCCTGATCATGCAGGCCAGTACTAACAACACATACATCCTTCGGGTGCACTCTCAGATACTTTTGCAACAATCGAAATCGCGTCGTCACGGTCCCCTCCTCCCTCCGATCAAAAGCCACGTGATTCGCTATATACTCTACGCTTCGATCGGCGCACAGGTCCCACCGATTGGCGCAACCTCCTTTGTCATGGTGCCACCAAATGCGACATAGACTGTTATCCAACACGGAGCGAGTGCCGTTGATCCACGCAATAGGCAGACTGATGTAGTCTGTGAACGTGCATTCATCCGGGCATTTTCGGATGACACGACAGAAGCGCTGCTGCGAACGCATTTGTGTTGCGATGCCCCGCATGGTTGAATCGCCGAGGAAGAGCCACGAGTATGTCGGGGAACCGCCGAGAAATCGAGATACAACTAGGCGGCAGTCGTGCTCTTTGGATGCAGGGATGTAGCTTTTATTAGCCCATGTGCCAAAGTTCAAGCAGTTGTTGTTGTTGAAACCGGTATCTGTTTCAGATGATGGGTTGGGCGGCCTTTCTCGTTGGGGTTCTATCGGATTCTGAAAAAGATACAAAAATAACTACAGGTTTATAAGCTAAGTAAGATAGAAAAGTGTAACAGGTTTAAGTTTGGGTCCATATCAAGGTTTTCCGCACGTCATTTTTTGTACGAAGAAAATTACCTTGTACCGAAGTCGTTTCGAAATCGGATGTAAGGAGGGAGCATTCATTTCAACGTTGAGATGTAAAGGAACATAAGGAAAAAATAATATGGGTGCAAATGAGAACGTCTTTAGAGTCACGTACGAAAGCGATGTTTAACCAACGAAAGGCTTTATACTTTATACTATTAAGATAAAAATAGAACTGGCAATTCTAATAATTTTGGAATGAACTTTTAAGTTGATTATAAAATCATAAAAGAAAGGGTAAACAGTTTCTTTAACTACCAAGTAATTATAACTATAGTTGTTCCATGATAACTTTGTCAGTAAACTTCTCTGGATAGGACATGCTTATTTATATATTGAAATGTACACATGTAGAATTCTATCTAGGACGAGTCTTATATTATAGTCCTATCGATGATTAAAACATTATAGCTTAAAAGTGATCGACAAACATATTAAAAATTAAGATATCAAATATTCTATTACATTAAAATATCAATATATAATTTGAATAGATACGTGAAATATACAAAGATTCAATCGTTACAATTGTCGTCTAACCTTTTCATTTGAAGGGAACTGAACTCCCATCTCAAGTGGATGAAATGTGTTTGGCATTGTCGCAGTATATATTATCCCGATTATAAAGCAAACAATAAACAATCCAGTTGCAATACATAACGTCGATTTTAATTTGACTTTTATTTCATGTGCAAATTTCAAAATGTCCATATCTCAATATGATTTTTTTAATATTATAGGATATGTCCTTCTAATACACTACTCAGGTAAGAATCATTAAAAGTCATTACTCTGTAAAATAATGATACCATGTTGTTAATATCGAACTTAAGGGCAATCAGGTTGACGAGTCCGAATCAATTGTGACGATTTGTGGAAATTTTTTACAACAATGAATAAAAAAACATTTAATTTACTCAGTGCCCATGGACATTCACCATGGATCTACACGTTCACAATATACATGTATGCTCAAACTATCTAATCTTTCTCTTTGCTAAAAAAAAGTCCATGTGCTTGAACGACGATTATTGGCAACAAATTATTGCGGTCATTGCACCAAAAATGAACAAAAGGTAAACCAACATAGGAAAATATATCAAAATAGAAATACATTCTTAACAGCATAAAATATATGCACTATGTGAATATACACGGTTATTATTGGGCCAAAGAAGTTTAAGCATTCAAAACTGCTAATCAAGCATTTAACTTACTGAGGAACCGTATGTTATAAAGCTAGGACAATATGCAACAAATATAGAAAACCCGACCCTATAAGGTCAGCTTCGTAAAAATAGATAAAATAAAAGCGTTGGAAATATTTTCCTACATTTTCAAGGGTCCTTATTCCAATAGAAGTTAGAATATTTTTTCATGTTTTCAGCTCAATTCGTGGCAAATGCCTATCGGCCACTAAACACATACAGGTGATTTGACTCGATATTGATTGATTTAATTGATTTAAGTAGACTACTAAAACGAAAGGCGCCGCAACCAATACGAGCAACAACACAATAATGTTTTTTGAACATTAACATTTCGCCACAAGGTGTTCACTTTTTCGAAGACAACTATTTTATTTTGTCTTTTCCTAGCCAGATTGGAACAGATAATGAACACCTATTGCAAAACAAAAATTGAAAAAGGTTGAAGTTGAATGCTATTAAATTGATCATCATATATTGTAAGTTTATGTTTATTCGGATATTGCAAACAGATTTTGATCTATTTCGAAATGAATGTTACACTACATATTACAAAAAATAGGAAAAAAATGTCCCTATATACTCGACAAAAAAAGAAGTATCCGGTTGTTCAAATCCCTGTTACTTAAGAAGTTTTTGGTCGATTCTTATCAATCAGGTACCAAATAAAACAGAACATAATGGGAGTTCATTTTATAAGTTTGTACGACTCTATATTTGCTATTGAGGATTCGTCGAACTCTTGAAAATGAACGAACGAAATAGCGAGTAGCGAACCATCTAAGATGCAGTTTCATGACTTTTTAAAAAATATCTTGCCAGATATTTTACAGGTAATTGGTACATTTGGACTATTTAGTCGCATATTCAAATATTCAAGCCAGTTGTGGCGGTCGTTGGGGTTAATAAAAGTATTTCGCAAATTGCCTGACCCTAAGAAACTATTTGAGCGATTATATTTTTTTAAAGGAAAATATAATGCGTTTTGTTTTACAAATTTTTAACAATTTCTTTTGGATTTGCCGGATTATTTAAAGTGGAGAAACTGTAAAGAATTGTTGGAACAATATTATCTGTTGTGTAATACTTGTTTAGAAAATGGAAATGCCCTGTTATCGCATTAGAATAGAACTGTGGTTAATACTATAATAATACTTCATGCTTTGAGGAAAATACGGGATATTATTGCCCCGAGGGAGACCGTCCGGGAGGGCCCGAAGGCGCAGCCTGAGGGCCCTCCCGGGCGGTCTCCCGAGGGGCAATGATATTCCCGTATTTTCCTGAAAGCATGAAGTATTATTTTTATTATATGCTTTTTGTGTTTCTATTGTTAACATAGTTTTAAGATTAAGCCCTTAAGTAATAATCAAAAACACAAAATATTCATTTTCTTGATTAAAAACGTTAATCGGGATGTCACCCGGGAGGGTAACGCTAAGAACAAAAATGACGCAATAAATGCTTACACATATGCAAATTAGCAATTATTGCGTCACCGGGAAAATACGGCTTTTGGAAAGCCCAGTGGCTCTCCTTATGTTTTCTTTATAGAAACAACGCCAAGCATGTAATAAACACATTTCTTGCTATTGAAGAAACAAAAAAATATAAAGATATTAAATTATTTTTAATAATCTATTATTTTGAGTCTAGAATAAACACTTAGACCGTCATCAAAATGTCGTCGTCGTCGTCAATACAAAACGCAACCCAAGGGTTTTTAATGTATTGAAGGTTTAGCGCACAGAAAATCAAATATATCTTTTAACATATCGACACTAGAACGTTCAAATTTGCACTAAAAGAGGGGCACTCAACGACTTATTTTATAATCATTGATCTCAATCTATTCATTGTTTAACGAAAGATGCTCAGATATCTTCTACATAAGATAAAAACGCGGATTTGCATCAAAATGTTTATTCTGGAGTTACAAGCAAGAAACCGAGAAAACCTACTGCAAGCAAATATACCATCTCATACCGGAATAAAGATTTCAAGAAATCAAATGTTTATTAAGTTTGTCTCTCACAAATTCGATAACAGAGACTAAATTAAGATAATCTGCATTGGTTGATATATTAACAAACTCAATTCTAGAGTAAAAATGTTTCGAATTCTATTCGGGAAAAGTTGCAAACAAGGAAGAGCTGATACAAGAATAAACATTCACGCGAATAAACCGTTGGTACCCTCGCTAAAATACGCAGTTGACTGCTTAGCAACTTATGACAATTACCAATTTGATATATTATTTTTGTAAATAGGTATACCCCACTTTCACCTCTGAAATCGAGTTCAGTCAAACGAAACCTATGGAACATTCCTTATATTCAAGAGATAGGTGTAGGGGTAAATTTTAATGTGCATATATTTTGACCATAATCACAGTCGAGGAAAAGCTCACAAATGTAAATAAGACTGAACTTAAAACAATGACTAGGATAATTTTTTAAGGTCCGGTCATTAATTCATTTTTTCTAACAAGCTTTAGCTTTTAGCATTTCATAATATCGCCCCATAACAATAATTAGCAGATGTGGACTTGTTTTCAGTAAACATGAAGTATTATTGACCTGATTTGGAAATGTTGCCCTTTAGGGCAACATTTTCCAATCAGGTCAATAATATCTTCATGTTTACTGAAAACAAGTCAACATATGCTTTATTATATGCTTTCATCATTAAAACATTTAAATATATAACTTTATTTCGCAACATTCACTTGTCCTCATTAGCTCAGTTGGTAGAGCAATGGAATCGATACTTCAACATTATTCGAAATCAACAATATAAATCACTTGATTGTCAAATAATGGCATTAAAACAATTGATTTGTTTAGTCATTCTTCTATCTTTTACTTAAAATTCGAAAAAAAAAATAAATTAAAATGTGCCAGTGATCGGGCTGGAACTCGGGACCTCTCGATCCGCAGGCGAGCACTTTAACCACTACACCACAGAGTACACGCGCAAATCGCGTTTAAAAAATACAATACATAAATGTAGATTTATTGATTTTAATGAAATTCAAATTTGGAATGAAACTACGATGATTCGGCGAAAATAAAATGTGAAATGATGAAAAATGTTCTTTGTTTACATTACTTTGATAACATTTCATGCAACAATTCCTCAGCAAGTCAACATTGAGTATTATTGACTTGCTCTCAACCAATCAAAACGCGCGTTACAACCCCATCATATAATAATGACAATTAACGAATAAAATGCTGCCGGGGGATAAAACACGAGTGTACCCATGTCGCATTGCATATCAATTGAAAAAAAAACTAAAATATACTTTCACGCTGGTCGAATTTAACAATTCTTTATTTATTTCATTGATCTAGTCTATTATATTTTCATCTCCATGAGAGAATCATCGCGTTTAAAACCTCATCTTAATTAGAAAACACGTAATATAACAGGTAACATAATTATTTAATCATTGAAAAATCTTATTGTTATTTTAAAATGTGAAAATGCTCAACAAATGATCAACAAAACAGTGGGGATAGTTTGTACAGAGGACAAGGTTAAAAAAATAATTAAATCTAACGCTTTTGGTTGGCATTTCCAGCATAGCATAAGCAAAACTGTTTTACAATATAATGGAAATCATCAAAAAAAAAAAAATGAAATCAACAGTATGTTTACGATTATTATTCAGTAATATAGCTACCGACACATTTTTTTTTAAAAATTGCTTATTAACGTTTGTCTAGTTCCTTAAAATGGTGTGTCGTGTTTATTATGTATATCAATAGGGTTATTCCAGAATAAAAGGTGGAACTCTGTCATTTTCTTGTGTTTAACAAGATCAAACATAGCATGCCAATACCCATTATTACCCTCAAGGCGCTTCATATATATTAATTCAAATATGTTCACGACCTACGAGCAAAGACAAATGAAAATTCAAACTTAAGAGCGTTATTCCGCAAGCTATCGAACCTTTGCTGCAGCTGCAATTAAAACGTAAATCTACGTCCATAACTCTTACAAAAGCTTACACCGAGATGAGGAAATCAAATGGGGATTGGAAACCAATGTGCTTTAACCATCATACTAGTTATGATTTAAGCAAGAGTATTTCAAATTCTATTCATGCATGGTCATCTATAAGTTTATCATTTTACTTTCATGGATATATTCTTATAATATTGCTTTTCAGTAAACGATGAAGAAGTAACAAATACACAGTACTGTAAACTAACAGAAACAATGACTATAAATCATTTCATCAAATAAGTGTGCATTGAATATTACTTATATCATACTTCAAATAAGTGGCTTTACAAAATTTCCCAAATACAAAGTTATGAAATAAATACATTGAAAAATGAATAAAAGTTACTAAATGAAGAAAGAATTAAAATAAAAACAGAACAACTATGCAATTGACACGACAAATGAAAAAATAAACTTGTAATCAACATGCTTCCGAAAATTACCAAAACTGTTTTTTTTTCAAAAGAAATGTGTACAAACTACCAAGGACAAATTATGTCAACGCGTATTTGTAAGCATATTAACAAGTTTCCCATGCAAATTATAAACCAATAAAAAGTAAAATCTCACTGATATTATTTACCAATATTTAAAACATAACCTATCATAAAAGATAAAAATGTGAAAGTGCATCCGTTCGTACTGGAGTCGAGCGCTCTCACACTTGTGCAACTGTAAAAACGAAGGTTATATGGTGAGGTTGTCTTACCTTGAATACAAAGTAAGCCCCGAGGTGGCTAACCGGTTGTTACATATGGGATACCTAACACTTTCGAGTTGACATGACAAAAATCGCGAGGCGGAGCCGAGAGATTTTTGTCATGTCCGCGAGAAAGTGTTAGGTATCGAATATGTCCCAAGGCTCTATTGTTCTCGATATGCCTTTAAATTCAATGCAAAGATTTCAACAGTGGGGTATATACTTTAAGGCCAAATATTCCCACTGAAAACAGTGTGGCATAAGAATGGATTAAGTGGGCCAGATAGTTATTTGTTATATTTCCATCGAGAGAACAATAGAGCCATGGGACATAGGTGTATAAAGAAGTGTGCGTATTCGTTGAAGTCTTGGTTCGTTCTGCTGGGAGTCCAGCATTATTTGTGTGATAAGCCACATATTTCCATTAAGTACACATGTGCGCAAACAAGTACATGGTCGTCGTCACATAACAACAGGGCCACTATACGATTCCAACAGATCTAGGGCTCAAGACTATCAAACGCTTAGTGCATGATCAGTCCATTTCTTGGAAACAAATGTGGATAACCTAGAATTACCAATAGCACTCATAATATTGCCGTTTTCCCAAAGTGAACGTTGACATAAAATGTAAAATCAATATATGCGTAGTTTACGCCATGTTGAAAACTCGAAAACGAAGCGCCGGTGTTGCATTCATATAATGTGCCATTCATATAATGTGCCTTTTATCTATATGTTCTTTATAAAGGGGCTGCTGCTCATTTGAGCTTAGGGTTACTTATATATATATGCCCTTTTTTCGAGATTTTTTTCGTGGTGTTATTTGCTCAGAAGATTAGAACCAAGGGGTTGTGTTGACACATTGTATGCTTTTCTTAATTACATTCTCTGCATTAATTCAAGAGAATTTGATAGGATTTAATAACTTGCCCCCTTCCAATTTCTGTCATTTAATCGTAGCTTTTTTGGTCTTCATTAATAAAGTTTCAAATGTTTTTACATAATTCCTCTCGTGTAACCGAAAATAGTTCAAATCTTTGATTTACTTCGATATTATATAGTTTCTCTGTATATATATAAGCTTCAATGTGTCTTTGTTCCTCAAGATCGATTTCATGTTTGTAATTAATTGCAATAATGGAAGTTTCTTCGATTAAAGGTTGCTTTACGAATTGAAAGCCTCGATGTATCTTTGATTACTTCTAAAATTGCAATTGATAAGTTGTCGAATATAATTGCAATCCTAAGAATATAGCTGATTGCAATTAAGAATTTCAATTAAGACGAACAGCTAATTGTAATTTAATTCTACGTGTGCATTCATGTTTTATTTACGATACAAAACTAACTTTAAATGAGAATGATCTTATGTTGAGAAAAAGATAATTATGTAAAAACATCATATTTAATAAAGAGTATTACTAAATCGATTCCTTGGACAGGATGTCTTGCATTGAATATTGCAATTACCATATCAAAATCGTAAGATTTTCTTTTTTATACTTTATTCTGTCCTTCAATAAACCCAACCCCTTTATTAATACGTTTGTTAAACATTGTGAACAAATAAGACACTTTACATATACGGCACACATTACTTGAATGCGTATAGTGCATATAAGTAATGTGGGGGGGTGATTATTTCTACGGGCACATTGTTTCTACCCAACACCGGTTCCATACATCGTTCTACAAAACTCCCGTACAGCACATATCATTTCTTTGTATTTTTTACTTTGAGTTTGGTTGTAATGGAAGCCTTCTACAGTGTCATTGGAATCACTCAAAATGAATATGAGGTTCTCGTTGTTATTTTGATCATGAATTATCACAAGAAGTCCACTGTCACGGCACCTAATATTAAACACAGTTGTTGCATAGTAAATAGGCAGAGTTGGCAGATCCATTCACTACCAAAGTTAGATTTTAGCATTTTGTATTTGACCCAACTACGTGGTGTATGTACTTTACACTGTTAATCCACTATATATTAGACCTAATTCGTTGATTTACCAGCTTTTCTAACCAAATAAATAATCCAGAATTTAATTCTGGATTGGCCATATGTATGACAATGTGTCTAAATGGCGCTACATCAAGCCAAGACTAGATCAAAACAGGGGTTGCATAAGGAACCATTCTTGGCCCGCTCACGTTCTCCATATTCATAAACGATGTAGTGGTTAACAACAAGTCTCAGGTACGCCTTTTTACTGACGATTGTCTAGTCTACCGTAAAATAAATGCCAACTCAGACATTTCCCAAAGCAATTTAGATCGGCTCTGTTACTGGGCCTCCTCCATATCCAATGCGTCTTAACGAAAATAAATGCTATATGCTACATACCAGTTCTAAAAAGGACAATTAAGTGCACGTACTCCATGAACAATATCAATCCAGAGACTTGTTCGCAAATCCCTACCTAGGTGTTGAACTGCATGACCACGAAACATATAAACCAAGCCCCAGCAAAAAGGCAAATCGAAACCTCGCCTACCTTCGACGCAATCTCCACAAATTCCCCGAGGGTGTTGAAGAGCATTCGTACTTTGCGAATTCCTTTGCATTAGTTAGGCCTCATTTAGAATATTAGTCAGCAACTGGGGATTGTGTCTAAAGAGGACAAAAGGTTGTTCGGGGCAGTCCAAAGCCGAGCTGCTCGCTTCGTCAAGAATTAATGCAGTGGTGAACAGTGACCTTACGGTATATTGAATTTGGCGTGAATACTCTAGAAAAAAAAATCGACAAAAGATCTAACGCCTCACGATGTTCAACGAATCATACATCAATATCTAGTTTCCATGTCGCGGTATACACAAAGAACACCCAAAACAAGCTTGCAAATGCAAGTTTATCATGCAATGCGTGCAAATACAGGTTAATACCAAGGACAATACATAAGTGGAACAGTTTACCACTGAATTTGATGTCTATAACAGACTCACAGGGGTTCAAACAAAAAGTAGCCCAACTAGCCAGATTTTTACAAATCCTGTAAACGGAAAGATGTAGATGTATCACATATGTACAGTCCGAACCTGTCAAACCTTGATTTTACGATATTGATCCATTGATTTTCTAAAATCAGAAAACCGGGCTTTATGTGTATCCGAAACTTTTGAAATATCACCCGAAGCTGTCAAAAGCGTTTCGCTTGAAGTTAAACTACTCGTCTAATATTTTAGACAAAATAGCGTAATGCTTCAGATTTTCTTCATTTTTTTTATCATGAAACGATTAGTTTTGAGCCTTCTTTTTAAATTTAAATACCAATTATATGCTTATAACGTTGCAATAGTATTTTAGCTCGATTATCGCCCACTGAATTCCACGTATTCGTGGAGCCCGAAAGTCTATATCTTAAAGCGGTTTGAGACAATGTTGTCATGTAACACTTCAAGTGCACAACGAACTAAAGATAGCAAACTAATCCAAATACATATCAAAGCCTGAATAAGGTGAAATGTAAATGGTGCATGTCTCGTATTTTTTTGGCCCCAACCCAAAAGTTGGGGGCCTATAGAGTTGGGTTGTCCGTCCGTCTGTCCGTCCGTCTGTCCGTCCGTCTGTCTGTCATCGCTTTCTTGTACGGGCTAGAACTTTTGAACGGAAGGTCATAGAGACTTGGTTATAGGCTCAAATGAAAGCTCTTGGTCCGTAGATGTGCCTTTTGACCATTTCGGTCAAAAACACCCCACCGGAAGTGGTCAAATTGGCCAAAATAGCCCAAAATAGCAGTTTTCCAAGACTTGAGCTTGTACGGGCTAGAACTTTTGCACGGAAGGTCATAGAGACTTGGTTATAGGCTTAAATGAAAGGTCTTGGTCCGTAGATGTGCCTTTT